>PVKP010031555.1:0-26855 GCA_004027715.1 Plecturocebus donacophilus | reverse complement strand
AGTGCTTAACTTCCTTATGTGACTCAGCACAACGACCCCGGCTGAAGGAACTCCAGCTCCCTTCCGCCTAGCAACCACCTAACCAATCACCACCTGCCCCTTCAGCTCCCGCCCAGCAGACTTCCTGCCTAGAACCTGGCCAATCACCATCTGCCTTATTAGCTCTCCCCTAACTTCCTGCCCACTAAACTTCCCGTCCAGCGAACTCCCCACCCGGCAACCGGGACTAACCAATCATCACCTGCCACCTCTGCTCTCCCACCGCCCCAGGTCCTCTGCCCCTATAAAGCCGACCGAACAAAGAAAGTGTGCGCGATTCCTCCCTGCCCGCCTGAGTCGCCTGGAGATCCCAATAAAGTCAGTACTGGCCACCACGTGTCCTGCCTCGTGTCTACTGGGTGCCTGCCTCCGTGGGTTGGGGTCCCACAACCGGGGGTTGCACAGTATACACATGCCATAGTGGTTGCAGATCCATCCCATCACATACATTTGGTATTTCCCCTAATGTTATCCCTCCCCAATCTCCCCACACCCTGCTTTCCCTTCTTTAGCCCCCCACCCCACAACAGACCACAGTGTCTGATGATCCCCTCTCTGTGTTCACGTGTCCCATTGTTCAACACCCACTTATGACTGAGAACATGCGGTGTTTGGTTTTCTGTTCTTGTGTCAGTGTGCTGAGAATGACGGTTTCCACCTTCATCAATGTCCCTGCAAAGGACAGGAACTCATCCTTTTTAAGGGTTGAATAGTATTCCATGGTGTATATGTGCCACATTTTGTCTTCTAAGATAATCCTAAACAAAAGAACAAAGCTGGAGGCATCACGCTACCTGACTTCAGACTATAGTAGAAGCCTACAGTAATCAAAACAGCACAGTACTGGCACCAAAACGTGATACAGACCAACAGAACAGAACAGAGGCCTCAGAAGTAATGTCACACATCTACAACCATCTGATCTTTGACAAACCTGACAAAAACAAGCAATGGGGAAAGGAGTCCCTATTTAATAAATGGTGTTGGAAAAACTGGCTAGCCATATGCAGAAAGCTGAAACTGGACCTGTTCCTTATACCTTATACAAAAATTAACTCCAGATGCATTAAAGATTAAAACATAAGACCTAACACCATAAAAACCCTAGAAGAAAACATAGGCAATACCATTCAGAACACAGGCATAGGGAAGGACATCATGACTAAAACACCAAAAGCAATGGCAACAAAAGCCAAAATCAACAAATAGGATCTAATTAAACTTAAAAGCTTCTGCACAGCAAAAGAAACAAGCATTAGAGTGAACCGGCAACCAACAGAATGGGAAAAATTTTTGCAATCTACCCAACTGACAAAGGGCTAATATCCAGAATCTACAAAGAACTAAAACAAATTTACAAGAAAAAACAACTTCAGCAAAAAGTGGGTGAAGGATATGAACACACACTTTTCCAAAGAAGACATTTATGCTGCCAACAAACATGAAAAAATGCTCATCTTCACTGGTCATTAGAGAAATGCAAATCAAAACCACATTGAGATATCGTCTCACACCAGTTAGAATGGTAATCATTAAAAAGTCTGGAGTAGGGGGAGGATCCAAGATGGCTGAATAGAAACAGCTCTGGGTGCAGTTCCCAGCAAGAACAATGCAGAGGGTGAGTGATCACCACATTTCCAAATGAGTTTTCACTGCCCACAGACCAGGAGATTCCTGGGTCGAAAACCACCACGAGTTTTCAGCACGGCTGTTTCAGCTGGTGTTGTGGGTTGGCACACAAAAACTCAAACAAATTTTGGCAGCCATTTCAACTTGCACCTGGAATGCTTGGGGGACAGAGCCACCCACTCAACTGAACAGGAGGGGGCTAAGACAGGGAGCCAGGTGATCTGGCTCAGTGGGTACCACCCTCACAAAACAAGCAATCTGAAATGCTCTGGATAGAGAGTTTCACAGCAAGTGCAGCTGGACCCAGGACAGTCCAGCTCAGTGGGAGGAAGGGCGTCTGCCACTACCGAGGCAGTCTGCCATTACCAAGGCAGTTCTAACTGTACCTCTATAAACAACACCTAAAGGAAGTTCACACAGACGCTGGGCAGAGCCCACGGCAGCTCAGCAATGCCTCTGCTGGCAAACTGTGACTAGACTATCTCCCTGCTAGGCAGGGCATCTCTGAGAAAAGGCAGCAGCACATCAGGAACTTACAAATAAAACCCAAGCTTCCTAGGACAGAGCGCCTGGGAAAAGAGGCAGTTCTGAGTTTCACTGCAGCAGACTTAAACATACCTGCCTACAATGGAGCCCCCAGCACAGTACTTGAGCTCCTATAAAGGACAGACTGTCTCCTCAAGCAGCTCCCTGACTCCCATATAGCCAAAGAGGCACCTCATAAAGGAGTGCTCAGGCTGATATCTGGCAGGTACCTTTCTGGGATGAAGATAACAGAAGAAATTGGCAGCAACTCTTACTGTTGTGCAGCCACCACAGGTCATCCCCAGGCAAGCAGGGTCTGGAGTGGACCTCCAGCAGTCCTGCAGCAGAGGGGCCTGTTAGAAGGAAAACTAAGAAACAGAAATCTCTTCAACATCAATGAAAAGGACATCCACTCTGAGACCTCATCCAAAAGTCACAACTAAAAAGACCACAGGTAGATAAAGCCACGAAGATGGGCAACCAGTGCAAAAAGGATGAAAACACCAAAAACCAGAATGCCTCTCCTTCTGGAAGGGATCACAACTCCTCACCAGCTAGGGAACAAAGCCGGATGTAGAATGAATCTAATGAATTGATAGAAACAGGCTTCAGAAGGTGGGTAATAAACTTCTCTGAGCTAAAACAACATATGCTAACCCAATATAAAGAAACTACAAATCTTGAAAAAAGGTTAGATAAAATGATAACTAGAGTAAACAGCTTAGAGAAGAATATAAACAACGTCATGGAGCTGAAAAACACAGCACGAGAACTTCCTGAAGCATATACAAGTTTCAATAGCCAAATTGACCAAGCAAAAGAAAGGATATCAGAGACTGAAGATCAACTTAATGAAATAAAATAAAAGGGAAGATTAGAGAAAAAAAGAGTGAAAAGAAATGAACAAAGCCTCCAAGAAATATGAGATTATGTGAAAAGACCTAATCTATGTTTCATAGGTGTACCTGAATGTGACAGAGAGAATGAATCCAAGTTGGAAAACAGTCTTCAGGATATTATCCAGGAGAACTTCCCCAACCTAGCAAGGCAGCCCACCATTCAAGTTCAAGAAATACAGAGAACACCACGAAGATATTCCTCAACAAGAGCAACCCCAAAGCACATAATCATCAGATTCACCAAGGTTGAAATGAAGGGAAAAATGCTAAGGGCAGCCAGAGAGAAAGGTCAGGGTACTCACAAAGGGAATTCCATCAGACTCACATCAGATCTCTCAGCAGAAACCCTACAAGCCAGAAGAGAGTGGGGGCCAATATTCAACATCCTTAAAGAAAAGAACTTTCAACCTAGAATTTCATGTCCAGCCAAACTAACCTTCATAAACAGAGGAGAAATAAAATCCTTTATGAACAAGCAATTGCTGAGAGATTTCGTCACCACCAGCCCTGCCTTACAAGAGCATCTGAAAGAAGCACTAAACAAGGAAAGGAACAACCAGTACTAGCCACTACAAAAACGTACCAAATGGTAAAGAGCATTGACACAATGAAGAAAATGCATCAACTAATGGGCACTCAACCAGCTAACATCAAAATGGCAGGATCAAATTGACACATAACAATATTAACCCTAAATGTAAATGGACTAAATGTCTCAATCAAAAGACACAGACTGGCAAATTGGATAAAAAGTCAAGATCCATCAGTGTGCTGTATTCAGGAAACCCGTCTCACATGCAAAGACACAGATAGGCTAAAAATAAAGGGATGGAGGAAGATTTATCAAACGAATGGAGAGCAAAAAATATCAGGAGTTGCAATCCTGGTCTCTGATAAAATGGACTTTAAACCAACAAAGATCAAAAGAGACAAAGAAGGGCATTACATAATGGTAAATGAATCATGCAACAAGAAGAGCTAACAATCCTAAATATATATGCACCCAATACAGGAGCACCCAGATACATAAAGCAAGTTCTTAATGGCCTACAGAGACTTAGACTCCCACACAGTAATAGTGGGAGACGTTAACATTCCACTGTCAATATTAGACAGATCAACAAGACAGAAAATTAACAAGACTATCTAGGACTTGAACTCAGACCTGGACCAGGTAAACCTAATAGACATCTACAGAAATCTCCACCCCAGATCCACAGAATATACATTCTTCTCAGTACCACATGGCACCTACTCTAAAATTGGCCATATAATTGGAAGTAAATCACTCCTCAGCAAATGCAATAGAATGAAAAATTATAATAAACAGTCTCTCAGACCACAGGGCAATCAAATTAGAACTCAGGATCACAAAACTAACTCAAAACTGCACAACTTTATAGAAACTGAACAACTGGCTCCTAAATATTGACTGGATAAACAATGAAATGAAGGCAGAAATAAAGATGTTCTTTGAAACTAAGGAGAATGAAGACACAACATACCAGAATGTCTGGGACACATTCAAAGCATTGTCCAGAGGGAAATTTATAGCAATAAAGCCCACATGATAAGTGAAGAAAGATCTAAAATCGACACCTTATCATCAAAACTGAAAGAGCTAGAGGAGAAGAACAAAAAAACTCAAAAGCTAGCAGAGGACAAGAAATAACTAAGATCAGAGCAGAACTTGAAGGAGACAGAGATACAAAAAACCCTTCAAAAATTAATAAATCTAGGGGCTGGTATTTTGAAAAGATCAACAAATTAGACCACTAGCCAGATTAATAAAAAAAGAGAGAAGAATCAGATGCAATAAAAAATGATAAAGGGAATTTCACCACCGATTCCACAGAAATACAAACTACCATCAGAAATTACTACAAACAACTCTATGCACATAAACCAATAAACCTGGACGAAATAGATAAATTCCTGGACACTTGCACCCTACCAAGCCTAAATCAGGAAGAAGTTGAAACCTTGAACAGACCAATAACAAAGGCTGAAGTTGAGGCCACAATTAATAGCCTACCAACCAAAAAAAGCCCAGGTCCAGATGGGTTCACAGCTGAATTCTACCAGCCATACAAGGAGCAGCTGGTACCATTCCTTCTGAAACTATTCCAGACAATCCAAAAAGAGGAAATCCTTCCCAGATCATTTTATGAGACCAACATCATCCTGATACCAAAACCCTGCAGAGACTCAATAAGAAAAGAAAACTTCAGGTCAATCTCCATGATAAACATAGATGCAAAAATCTTCAATAAAATACTGGCAAACTGACTGCATGATCAAGTAGGCTTCATTTTGAGGATACAAGGCTGGTTCAACATACACAAGTCTGTAAACGTAATCCACCACATAAACAGAACCAAAGATAAAAACCACAGTATTATCTCAATAGATGCAGAGAAGGCCTCTGACAAAATTCAACAGCGCTTTATGCTAAAAAACTCTCAATAAACTAGGTATTGAAAGAACGTACCTCAAAATAATAAAAGCTATTTATGACAAACCTACAGCCAATATCATACTGAATGGGCAAAAACTGGAAGCATTCCCTTTGAAATCCGGCACTAGACAAAGATGCCCTCTCTCACCACTCCTATTCAATATAGTATTGGAAGTTCTAGCGAGAGCAATCAGGCAAGAGAAAGAAATAAAGGGTATTCAAATAGGAAAGGAGGAAGTCAAATTGTCTCTATTTGCAGACAAAATGATTGTATATTTAGGAGACCCTATCATCTCAGCCCAAAACCTCCTTAAACTGATAAGCAACTCAAGCAAAGTCTCATGATACAAAATCAATATATAGAAATTACAAGCTTTCCTACACACCAGTAACAGACAAACAGAGAGCCAAATCATGAGCATACTCCCATTCACAATTTCTACAAAGAGAATAAAATACCTAGGAATACAACTAACAAAGGAAGTAAAGGACCTCTTCAAGGAGAACTACAAACCACTGCTCAAGGAAATAAGAGAGGACACAAAGAGATGGACAAACATTCCATGCTCATAGTTAGGAAGAATCAATATCATGAAAATGGCCATACTCTCCAAAGTAATTGATAGATTCAATGTTATCCCCATCAAGCTAACAATGACCTTCTTCACAGAACTGGAAGAAACCACTTTAAACTTCATATGGAGCCAAAAGAGAGCCTGCATAGCCAAGGCAATCCTAAGCAAAAAGAACAAAGTTGGAGGCATCCTGCTACCTGACTTCAAACTATACTATAAAGATACAGTAATCAAAACAGCATGGTACTGGTACCAAAACAGAGATATAGACCAATGAAACAGACCAGAGGCCTCAGAGGCAATGCCACACATCTACAACCACCCGATCTTTGACAAACCTGACAAAAAAAAGCAATGGGGAAAGCATTCCCTGTTTAATAAATGGTGTTGAGACAACTGGCTAGCAACGTGCAGAAAGCAGAAACTGGACCCCCACACCTTACACTAAAATTAACTCCAGATGGATTATAGACTTAAACATAAGACCTAACACCATAAAAACCCTATAAGAAAACCTAGGCAAAACCATTCAGGACATAGGCATAGGTGTGGGTAACAACCCCCATGGGCACCAAGGAAGGAGAACTGTTCAGACACCAGGCACAATTAGTGCCTGAAGAATATCTTAGTTTATAGTGTTATTACTAAGCTATTTCCTTTATATAATCCTTTATATATAATCATATATTAGTTTATAGAATTAGTGCCTGAAGTATAACTTACTGCTTACATATATCTAGCTTATATAATCATACTTAATACTTATATCTAGCATACTTAGTTCTGTATAATCTTTCTGTATAATCATATAGGTACTGTAGTCAGAGCTGTACTGACACGTTTAGTGCTGATTTATATAATCCTTCTATATAACCATACAGTAGTTTGTAGTAGGAGGAATGCCTGGAGCAGTCACAGAACAGAAGCAGTACTTGGGAAAACAGCTAGACCAGGACAAGAACCAAATACCCAGGTGGTGGGGTCCCTGCCTGAAAGGGCATATGCTGTATGGCAGGGTTGGAGCAAGAGCCTCTCCTCCTGTTAAAGAAGTTGTAGTATCTTGCATCCAGTTCCTGTGGAAAGTAGGCCTCAGGCCTGAGATCCTGGAAATAACTGAGGGAGAAGAACCCCTTTGGTGTGACCAGTCACAGAGGACGTACACCCTGTCAGTCTTTTCTTGCTTCTGTGCTAGCTCAAATCATCCTCCCATAAATATCTTAAGAGCACAAGTCTGTCAGCTCCCACTGCACTAGCTTACAGTATCATTCTATTAGAAATCCTCTGAAGTCTCCAGCCCCCAGATAAGAAGTGCTTTACATGACACCTGTTGCACACAGCCCATCTCGTTGCCTCAGTGACCTAATCGGGGTGGACCCCTTTTCTGTACACGATTCTCTACTACTGCACACGGCACGGCCCCCTACTGCGCAAGGCCTACCTCTCTGCCCAAGTGACATAATGGCGTGGCCCTCTCGCTTGGAACTCATGTAATTATGTATGCCCTGTTACTAAACCTATAGATGATGACCTCACGACCCTGCCCCCTGCTTGTACCTAATAAATACAGATGCTTCTCAGCATTTGGGGCTCTCACTGATCTCCGCTCATAGATGGCATGGCCCCCCAAGTCCAGATGCTCTTCACCAGTTCTTCAGTGTCCTGTCTCTTCTCAGATCCTGCACCTCAGCATAGCATAAGGGACAACCCATAACCCTTTGGGGCCCTACAGCCATACACATAGGCAAGGACTTCATGACTAAAACACCAAAAGCATTGGCAACAAAAGCCAAGATAGACAAATAGGACCTAATTAAACTCCAGAGCTTCTGTACAGCAAAATAAACAATCATTAGAGTGAATGGGCAACCAACAGAATGGGAAAAAATTTTTGCAATTTACCTATCTGACAAAGGGCTAATATTCAGAATCTACAAAGAACTAAAAGATTTACAAGAAAAAAAAATCCATCCAAAAATGGGAGAAGGATATGAACAGACACTTTTCAAAAGAAGACATATATGAGGCCAAGAAACATATGAAACAAAGCTCATCATCATTGATTATTAGAGAAATGCAAATCAAAACCACATTGAGATACCACCTCACGCCAGTTTGAATGACAATCATTAAAAAATCTGGCAATCATTAAACAGATGCTGGAGAGGATGTGGAAAAATAGGAACATTTTACACTGTTGATGGGAGTGTAAACTAGTTCAACCATTGTGAAAGACAGTGTGGCAATTCCTCAAGGATCTAGAAATAGAAATTCCATTTGACCCAGCAATCCCATTACTGGGTATATACACAAAGGAATATAAATTGTCCTGTTATAAAGACACATGCACATGTATGTTCATTGTGGCACTGTCTACAATAGGAAAGACATGGAACCAACCCAAATGCCCATCAATGATAGACTGGACAAGGAAAATGCACATATACACCATGAAATACTATGCAGCCATATAAAATGAGTTTGTGTCCTTTGTAGAGACATGGATGAATCTGGAAACCACGATTCTCAGTGAACTGACCCAAGAACAGAAAATCAAACACCAAATGTTCTCACTCATAGGTGGGTATTGAACAGTGAGAACACATGGACATAGGGAGGGGAGCATCACACACTGGGGTGTTTTGGGGGGTGCAGGGGAGGGACAGCAGGGGTGGGGAAGTTGGGGAGGGATAACATGGGGAGAAATGCCACATATAGGTGATGGGGGGATGGAGGCAACAAATCACATTGCCATGTATGTACCTATGCAACAATCCTGCATCTTCTGCACATGTAACCCAGAATCTAAAGTACAATAATTAAAAAAAAAAAAGTCTGGAGACAACAGATGCTGGAGAGGATGTGGAGTAGTGGGATCACTTTCACACTGTTGGTAGGAGTGTAAATTAGTTCAACCATTGTGAAAGACAGTGTGATGATTCCTCAAGGATCTAGAAATAGAAATATCATTTGAACCAGCAATCCCATTACTGGGTACATACCCAAAGGATTATAAATCGATCTATTATAAAGACGCATGCACATGTACATTCATTGCAGCACTGTTTACCATAGTGAAGGCTTGGAACCAACCTGAATGCCCATCAATGATAGACTGGACAAAAACCTCATTCTCTAAGGCCAATGTTCTGATACACAAACCAAAGACATTGAAAGTAAAGTAAAATATAGACTAATATTTCCTATACAAGCAAAAATTTTAAACAAAATACTAGCAAACTGAATTCAGCAATATATTAAAAGATATATTAATATATTAAAAGATTAAAAGATGATCATGTGGTATTTATCCCAGGAATTCAAGGTTAGTTCAACATACAAAATTAACATAATACACCATATTAATAGAGCACAGAACAAAACCCCATGATCAGATTAATAGATTTAGAAGTGGTTGGGCAAAATCCAAGTTCACATCATGGTAAAAAAACACTCAACAAAAAGAACAGAAGGAAACTTCTTCCACCTGAGAAAGCACATCTTCAAAAATCTACAGCTAACATCCTATGTAGTGGTGAAAGACTAGAGGCTTCTCCATAAGATCAGTAAAACGACAAAGATGTTTGCTCTGGCCATTGCTGTTAAATATTGTTTTGAAAGTTCAAACAAGAACAATTAGAGAACAATAAGAAATAAAAGACATCAACATTGGAGAGAAAGAAAAAAACTATCTTAATTTGAAGGGTAAAGGCAGGTACAAAGCCAGAGATAAGAGGTGGCACAGCTTGTCTAGCATATGGTAGGCTGGGTATATGCATAGTATAGAGACATGGCACGTGGGTGGCAAAAAGTGAAGTTTAAGGGATAAAGAGGGACCCGATCACAAAGGGCTAATGCCGTACTAATTAGCTAGAAAGCACTGCTGAGCTGTTAAATGATTTTAAGCAGGGAAATAGCATGATTAGATTTTTGAGATTTAGAATAGTGGCTTTTGTAGCAGGACTGAAGCCAACCAAGCAGGAGGCAAGACAAGTAGTGTGCTGGGCTGTGATCTGGGAGGGGCTTGAGTAAGACAGGACACAAAGGTCTTCAAATGCACATGTGCTTCAGTAGAGCATCTGGCTTCATGCTGCTCCAGGCTGAGACCAATTCCTGATACTTGATGTTCAAACATAAAGTTGAAATACTTGATTATTACATTTAAATACGAAGGACATTGTCTTGGATATTTAAAGTCTGAAGATCCTGCTTCAGAACTGGGGCTCATTGTCCCCCAAATTAAAGGTGATGATCATCCATCCATCATACAACACACACCAGTTAGATGTGTCATCTAAGATAAACTTCCACCCTGAAACTTACTGGGCTAATCAAGAACTCATATTGCATATACCTAAGAAACATAGTAATTAATCAGTCAACTCTTCTCTCTTTCATGTAATCAACTATGTCAGATTCTATTGAGTTTTGTGATTATGAAGTGTGGGCTTCCATCATTCTAATTTTCAAAATATAAAATATTATTCTAAAAATGTTCATTTTAAAGCTAGTCAGACATCAGTTACAAACTCCATTTGCAGTAGCATTGAGCCAAATGAGCCTTCCCTCGAGAAGAAATACATTGGAGAATTGGATGACACACCAAGAGGCCTCAAAAACCAGGTGGATGATTTCTTTTTTCTTTTTTTTGTGAGACAGTCTTGCTCTGTCACCCAGGCCAGAGTGCAGTGGCACAATCTCAACTCACTGCAACCTCCGCCTCCTGGGTTCAAGCAATTCTCCTGCCTCAGCCTCCCTAGTAGCTGGGACTACAGGCACATGCCACCACGCCCAGCTAATTTTTTGTATTTTTGGTAGAGACTGGGTTTCAACATGTTGGCCAGGATGGTCTCAATCTCTTGACTTTATGATTCACCCGCCTCAGCCTCCTAAAGGGCTGGGATTACAGGTGTGAGCCATCGTACCTGGCTTGGATGATTTGATTCTTACTAATTATTTGTGGTGTTTCAAAAATAGCTATTACGCCCAGAAGGAGACAAAGTTCTATTTATGATTAATCTATGATTATTTTAGCGAAACTACAACAGGTAAGGAAAATGAATGCCAACTGAATTAATGCAGTGTTTCCCCCTAATTTATAGTTTATTCAACCAGTCATTAGTGTGAGTTCATAAGTGGCAAGATCCTAACTTTATAGATGACAATGGTAATAAATGAATTTGTAGAAACCTGACAGTAGGACAAGGACTAAATCTTGGAGGACATGTGTCTAATAGGCGGTCTGGCCTTCCCTTAGGGGCCAGGAATCCCTAAGGATTGTCCGGTTGACCTAATTTCAGGCTCCTCCATGTTGTACTATCTTGTTATAGGAATTCCTGGGGAGCCTCTGCAGGGGGTTCAAGCTCAGAAAACCTCAAACCATTTTAAAGAGTTCCAACCATATAAAACTGAGTCCAGACATGCCTCTTCATCCCATTTCCCTCCTGAGGGCCTGCTCTTCAAACTCTGGGACCTATGATTTCCTTAGGGAAGTGCTTCTGATAGTCCCAAGTTGATTTCCCGGTGTGATGGCCGTGAGGAGGTCCTGCTCAGATCTCTGACTGAAGGGAGAATAACCAGCTCCATTGGTGCACGTGTCTGATGCTTCCCTTCCCAGAGGCTGCTCTCAGCCTACAACAGAACATGGCAGGGAGATGGGGACTCCTCTGACCAGTGGCTCTGACTCAGGTACTCCCTGAGAGACTTACACCCGCACTTCGATCTGATGACTCTCCTGGCTTCTGCTCTCTCTCTCTCCTTTTTCCTAACAAGGATTTTGGTCCCTGCCTCCTGACCTGAAGCAACACACCTGTTGTATATTCTCCTGACACCATGTTCCTCTATCTTGTCTATAACATGCATTTCCGTTTGTACCTGCATGTTTATTTATGTAATTATTTGACTAATGTCTGTTTCTCCTGCTAGGCTGATAGATCTTGAAGGGCAAAGATTGCATCCGTTTTGCTCTCACTATATTGTGTATGGCTAGTACCGAGCCTGGCATATGCCAGCTGCTCAATAAATACTTTTTTGAATTAGTAAAGAAAGAATTCACAAATAAATTAATTATGATGGTTGGTATGTCAGCATACTAAGGGGTGATTAAAGAGTTTTGAGCATTCTCTTGAGATAATCAGAGGGATTTTTTTTTTCTCTGAGCGAATGGAATGATAAACATAGTATCACTAATCTAATAAAAAGGTTAGTCATATTCAGTCTTTTTTCCCAAAACCAGTTCTTTTTTCATAGCCTTTCTTTCTGTCAGGTGCCCTTTCTTACTCTCTCTCCATTAAACTTTTTCTCACTCTGGTAAATCTGGGTTTGAATGCCAGTTTGACTATCTGCAAGTCTTTAATCTGTTTGAAAACTAATTCTTCATTTTTAGCAACAATATAATTAGCAATTAAAATAGTAACTAACTCACCTGTTATTACATAATGAATGTGAACTGTTGATCACATGGTCTAGCATACAATTTTTACTCAATAATGTTATTAGTACTTTTATTATCATCAACACTGTATTAATAGAATACCACCTACTTGTAGCCAAATTAGAATCACATTTCTAAAACTTTAAGCTTGTAATTATCTCATCTTTCATATATTCACAGGTAAGAAAAATTTTATTCTGGAACTTGTGAGTTGAGGGTAAGAACAAGTATTTACAAAGTAATGAAAGTATGTGAGAAGAAGATGAAGACTTTTCTGATCATTATTACATCTTCTAAAAAGGGTATACAATATGATTTTAAGATCCAGAAATAATCTAGACAAATATCTTTTTGTCCTGTTTTCCTCTCATTTAACTTTATTGTTTTATTACTTTGTTCTGAAATTATGTCATTAGAATGTCATCCCTGCATAAATATCTTGTGAGTGATAACACTTAAGAGTTCTTGGTAGCTTGAAAAGGGTCTATTTCTGTTTGAATTCTATGGAGGCTTTTCAAAATATCTCTGTACCTACCCATGTTCACCTTCCCCAGGGAAACTGATGCTGCTTCTTAGAGCACATTGCTAGTTCTGTGACATGAATAACTGAGTCACCATCAGGTCAGAAATGATATCTACTTACAACAACAAGATGTGTTCTTTAAAAAAACAAATATGTAAACCAAATAACCCTCCAATTCAAAGCACAGACCCTGAGAAGTAGCAGACTTCTTGGAGGTGATTTGTTTCAGCCTTCTAACAATGCAGTCTTTTCTGTGACATTGCCCTGAGAGGCACCCAACATTGCTCTGCTGTCACTTGGCTACAGAGGGAGGGTTTGAGTAGAAACATCTGTAGACACAGTTCTGCCCCTGCCACCGACATCTGTGTTCTTAAGCATGCCATGCAATTTCGATGTTCTGTTTCCTCACTAGTGAAAGGAGCGTGTAACAGCACCTTCGAAAACATTCTTTGAATTCGGCGTTCCTATGACTTTATTTCAGTGACAGGGTACTCATTACCATCTTCACTGGAGAGCTGGATTGCTGGAGACAACATTTGTTACAGTGAATCAAAAAATGTTTCCTCACTCTTCTCTATGTCTTGTTTTATTCTTGGAGTCACTCGAAATCAGGCACTCTTCAAATATTTGGATACTGCTCATGTGCTCCCCTGTTCTTTGCTTCCTCAGGCTAAGCAAACCCAGGGAACTCAGTCTTATTCTGTGTGACCTGAGTCACAGATCCCTGCCATCTGCCTCTGGGCGCATCTTTGTTTGCCATTATCTTTCAGAAAGTGTACTTCTGAGAGCCAAACACAGTGCTATATATAATAGAATTAAGATGAACAATCTAAATTATGACACATTTTTACAGCTCAGCTCTAAGCACATCTGTTTCTTAGTCAGTCCTCCGTTGGTTGAAACAGAGACTACACAAATGCTCAGTCCCAGGTTACCAATAAACCGTTGCTCATTTGTTCAGCAAGTGCCTTAACTTTACAAGCTAACTCTCTTTCCCAGGAGTCTGCGTTCTGAGTCACAGCCATAGTCTTCATTTCAGAACAGCACTATTTCTTAAGTAATTCTTAGGTTATTTTCTAACAGAGATCTGACCACTTCAGAATTTTTTTTTCACTTTCAAAAATTTTTAACAAACATGCTGGTCCTTGAAAATGGATCTTTTTATACATGTTCAAAATAAGTTAACCAGTGAGTTATAATTATTTAAATATCATAAACCAAGAGAAGTCGGTGAAACAGTCATTAATATAATAGTATAACTGACAAATCTGAAAACATGCATATGAGTCCTTTGGGTACAAGAATGAGAAAAATTACAAAAATTACAAATAGCAAGTGAAAGGGAGATTAACAGCTATCATGGAGACTCAAGCCTCAAGGAAAACTTTATCTACTCAGTTTCCCTAAGGTGACACAGTCTAAGATATCCTTCATGTCCCTGATGATAATGATCCCCATATATAGGTAGGCTAGATAGAATTGATACATAGAATCGATTTTATTGATATGCCAAGGTAAATGCTCAATCGATGTTTGCTGAATTGAATTGTAAGAAGCAGACTAATCACTTATATCCATGTTTTTAAACCATCTTGAGGATGAGTTCACATAAACCATGGAGATATGAAAGGGATACTGGTTGAAAACACGGGCCTTGAGTATGAAGGTCTTGGCTTTATATTCATCTGACTATTGTGCCTATTTCATTACTTCTCTAGACCTTACCTTCTTTTTCTGTAAAAAAAGGCTAATAAAAGCCAACCTCCTTATTTGGGTTGTTTTGAGAATTAAATGAGTGAAATAGTTCAGCAAAACACTTAGCCAAATATTTGGCAATAGAGAATGTTCAGTAAATTGTAGGAAATATTGTATGTGTGATAAACTTGCAAGTAGCCAATCTGTCTGCCCATCTATATCTTGCCTCGAATGCTAAAGAAATTCTTATTGTATTCATTAAAAGACTAGTAGATTTTCACTGAAAATTTCCAATGTTTACTTTAAGAAGATAATAAAAATAATAATATAAGTAGTAAATGGTTACATAATGCTTACTATGTGCTAGACACCATTCAAAGTATTTTGCATTTGTTAATTTGGTTAACACAGGAGAAATAATTCATTAGTTATACCTCTTGACTGACTCAATAAATGCATAATCCAGCAAAAAAGAAAGAATATTTGATTTGGGAATTTTTTATCTTATACATCTTAGTTTTGTCTATTTATTAATAATCTGACACTGTTTTTTGATATTAGAAAACTTATTGCCCATCATGTGATCTTCTATGTATATAGAAAATGTTTAACATTCTAAGATAAAGTTGAATTCAATAGAGGTAGAATATTTCTTCAGGAAAACAAATTACCTACTAATGTGTTATCCCTAAATAAGGAAGGGAAATGGAATTTCTTCAGGGTCCCTCAAAGCAATAAAATACAAGATTGAGAATGTACAAAGTGGACTGATCCTTCGTTGCATTTCCTGGGGGTTCAACAGACTCTCAGATGCATCTGTCATGCTGAGCCTTCATGGACAATCTGTTCTAAAATGGCAAAAATATGACTTGTGGGCAGGGCAATTATTTAATTTCCAGCAGAGAAAATAAGGACAGTGCACTTGGTGATTATTACCCATCCTAATATAATTTACTGCATCTCAGTTTTCAGTTACCATCCGATTCAAGGTTACAGGATATTAGTAGACTGAACTCAATGCCTTATTCCTGCATTAAAAAAACATTGTTAGAACTTTTAAGTGTTTAAAATTATTCACTGTCTCAATTCATTCAAGAAGCATTCTGTCTTGACAAAACAGTCCATTACCAAGTTCTTGTACCTAATCCGCTGCCTGCCAGCTGGCAAATAAATTGGACAAGATAGTTGTAAGTGTCCCATATATCTGGCCAAATGTTCATATTCATGAGTTCTAGGCCTGAAAAACTGACAGATTCCTGAGGTAATGCACTCGAGATCCTAATCACATTTATAGTCAAGATGCTTTCCTCCAGGTCTTGACAAATTAGTTTCAGAATTATTTCCCCTTATTCGCTTCCTTGACTCTAATACTCCTAACTCTGCACTGCAGCCTGTCTAGCTTATTCTGCTGAGTATGGATAACATCCTCCCAGTCACTCCCTTTCCTGCATGCCTTCTCCATTGCAGCCCACCTCTGAGATCAAAGTGGCAGGGGTGAGGGAGTATGCTGGAAGTCTGCTGCTCACTCTCTCAGAGCCACTTCCAATTTCAGCTCCATCATATAGACTAGGCCTGAGTGAGGATTTGCTGTCCACACACTGAATAGAAGCCAAAGTCACTGAACAAATGAGTTTAAAATCAGTTGTGAAGTGATGTAATTATGATATGCATAATTGAATTATTATTAACAAATCTGCTTCCTACAGGACAAAGTTATTAGCATTCATTACTGATAGCACTTTTCATTTTTTAACTACTCCAGTGAGCTCAAAATGTCTATTGTGTTTTGAAATGCTAAATCCTTATAGCATAGCATCTAAGTAGACAAAACTCTAAGTTATTCTAAGACCTCTACACATTGGTTATGATCTATTCAGTATTTTTAGAAGAGATGTTTATTGAGAGCCTGTCATGTTGGCTTCTGCTAGAGTAAAGGGAAAGTGATGACTAAGACGGCCCCTGTTCTCAAGGAGCTTCTCATGTTCTAGAAGAGGGGAATAAACACTGGAGTCATTAGGGACCAGGAGGAATGTGCAATGTATAGACACAGTGAATTCTGTGAGGGCCCTGAGGAAGAAACCTACCCCAGCCCAGGGTATGAGTCAGAGTCAGCCAGGCAGAGAGAGGAAGGTCATTTCTAACAGGGAAATGATTTAGCAAAGGTAAGGAGCATAAAATGGCACAGTGCTAGGGGGAAATTCTCCAGGGAGTTTTATCATGCCTTCTGCATATTGCATTGTGGTGGCTGTGGAAAATAAAGTAATCTGAGAAATAAAAGAGGTAAAAGAGTTCAGGGTTGATTTATTTAGGATGAGTCAATGAGAGAAGAGGAATTGAGGCTGACTCGCAGGTTTCCAGAAGGTGCCTGGTAGTGGTGTAGACTATGAAGGGATGGAATTGGGAGGGAAATGCTTTGTCTTGTTTACAGTAAGTGTGGCATGTGTAAGAGGCAACTGGATTTATAGTTCATGTTTAGGGGGATACATTTATATACAAGTAGGAGTTGTCTACAGAGGGATAGTAACTGAAACCATGAGAGGGTTGAGTGCATGAGTTAGGTGAGTGGATGGGACCATAAGGGATCAGCACTTAGAGATTAAGTGGATGTTCATGTATCTGCTTCAAAGTCTCAGACTTTGACTTCCTTCAATATAATGACTTGTGATATTATAAGCATTTTGTGCATTCCCCACAAAGATGTTCACATTCGAATCTCTAGAACTTGCAAAATATAATAGTTCACATGGCAAAAGGGAATTAAAATTGCAGAGGGAATTAAGTTACCTATAATCCAACCTTTAAATTGAGAGGTTATCCTGGATTATGCAAATGGACCCTGTGTAATCAATCACAGGGGTTCCTGAAAGTAGATGAACAAGGCAAAAGAGTCAGTGTCAGAGTAATGTTAGGTGAGAAAGACTCGGCCAGTGTTTGCTGTCTTTGAAGATAAAGGAAGGGAGCCAGTAGCCAAAGAATGAGGGTGAACTCTAGAAGCCAGCGAAAGAAAAGAAAGGGCTTCTCTAGATCTTCCAGAAGGCATGCAGCCCTGCTGATAACCTGATTTTAGCACATAAGACCCAGTTCAGAATTCTGATTTCTGAAACTATAAAGTAATACATTTTTGTTGTCTTGAGCCTGTAAGTTTGTGGCAATGTGTTACAACAGCAATAGATAACTAATATTCAACTGTATCTTGGTTTCTCTTTGTATGCTCAGCATTCAATAACTGTCTGTGATATACAAAATCAAAAAAATTATAAATGAACAAATATGGAACTTAAAATGCTAAAGATAAGTATCATTTGTCCAGAAAACTGAAATTGTGCCAGTGTAGAAAAAAAAGGATCATTTCCTTTTTCCATTCTATATTTAGATTTTCTTTCTTTTGTTTTTGTTTTGAAATATTCAGTCTTGAAAAATCAAAGGTGATGATATACCAAGATCCTAAAGAATATAAGCACATTTTATTTATAAATTATTGACAATACAGAATCCCTTAGTATTTACTTCTAAATACCAATTATTGGAAAAGTAGTTGTTATTTCATGTCATTACTTATATTTTGTGACAGTCCTGCTTCCCCGTTAGATTTTAAGCCTTTAGAGGGCAGGGAGCTTGCCTTATGTCATATTGTGTCCCTGATGCCTGCAAAAATGACCACTGAAATTTTCTTTTTTTTTAAATTGTATTTGGGCTTTGGGGTACATGCGCACATCCTGCATCCTGCAGGATTGTTGCATATGTACATACATGCCATGGTGGTTTGCTGTCTCCATTCCCCTCCCACTGCCCCCACCCCGTCGCCTACATCAGGCATTTCTAAAGAAACATGCTATGAGTCAGAAAAGAGTTTATCTTGCCTTTGAGTTAAGGACAGTGATATGTAATAGCTACCTCACATTGACCCGTGAAAGACCATCAGCATATATTTAGGAATTTTGTAAACCAGTTGATGTTAGGAATTTCTAGGTATTTTGTGAGTCAGTAGCTTGAAATTGACCGTGATGGGATTATTTGCACCAAAAAAATTGGCAAATACTCCAAGTCAGCTTCTCATCTCAAGAGCCACATCTGCAAGGATTTCATGAAGTTCCATATGTTTTTGTCTTAGAGCATTCCTGGGTCACTTACTTAATAGTTGCATTGTATCTGTTGTCTGAAGGCTGGGTTGTTGGAGTTGTCTTCAAAACTAGTCATTTATATTTTCAGTTTTTAGCCAGTTAACAGAAAACTGGACTGGTTTAAAGAATCCATGAGAGTATGATGGATTGAAGTGGAGTCTGATCTACTTCATGAAAACACAGTTGGAACAAATATCTCTATAATATTGAGGCAAGTTAAAATTCTTTATTTGAATGAGAATTTATTTCAAGTATTGCCACTCATTGTCATATTTTAAAAGACTGCATCCTTAATGAAATAACTCTTCCAGAGTAACTCTGGTATTGTCCTTTAAAACAATTTCATTAGGAGTAGTAACAGGAGCAATAAATTAAACCACAAAACAGTTTCATTTTAGCAAAAGTCAGAGTTGTTCCATTTAGTAGTTTATGGTTGTTGATTGATTTCCAGGTATATTATACACCTTCATGAAGCTCCCAGGAGGGTCATTTTCTTTAGTGACTATTTGTTATTATCCTTGTTTATTATCCTCTGGCTCATTCTCATCCCACTCTTTGTCAGAGAGAACTGCCACATCCCTAATTCTATTTTTTTTTTGTAGATGAATAAAAAGTAAAGACCTAAAATCCAGTTCAAAAAGTATAAAGACTGTGTATCTGGGGACTTTAGTGGTTAAGTCCTATCATTAACATACTATGTGCTCCTGAGCAAATTAATTGATCTGTAATATAATATTGCCACTTCAAAAATGGAAATTAATTTCCTAAACAACTGTGCAATTTATTATTATTGACCTATTTAGGGACATAACTTGTACTATGTTCCTTGCAGTATGAAGAAAAAAGAAAATATATATGCCCTCAAGATGTATATAATCAACTAAGATAAATAAAATGAAAAATAATAACACAAGTTGAAATAAGACAAGGGTAATAATGGTGTATTGTGAAAAGAATGCAGAGTTTGAAAGGTAGACAAGTGTAGGTTTAAATCCCAACACTACCATTCATGAGTGCATCAGCTCCGGTAAGTTCTGTTTCTTCAAGGTTGGTGGTATGAATAAAACACCACATGTAAAGCACCAAACAGATAGTAAACACTGAAAAAATGGAAATTCCCATTATTATTATAATCCTAGACAAGCATATATAAGACAGAAAATAAAATGGATTTAGAATTCTTATTTACGTGATATAATAGAAAGTATAGGGAACTGGAAGGCAGGAGAGCAAGTTCTAAATCCTGTTTGTCCCTAAATAGCTGTTTAACCTTCAACAGATTATTTGATGATTTTAAGATTCCTTTTACTCTACAGTAAAGAGCTTGTGAGGACAGGAAAGGGGAAGTGCTAGATATTTTCTAAGGTCCCTTTCATTGCTAAATATCTTATTTAGATTTACATGGAGACTTATATAGAAATTTGATAAAAAATAGTAGCCCAACATCAAATGACAGATGGTTGCTGATAACTGAAATTATTATTATATGCTACTTTACATAACCCCTACAGTTAACATGTTCTCACTCTTCCCTCAGTTTTTGCTGAACACAGAGGAGGATTTCATGTAGTTCCACAGGTATTTCCTACAAGCTTTCCTGGGTCACTTCCCTGGTCACATTATACTTGCTCACTGAAGACTGGGCTATTGGAGTTGTCTTCAAAACTAGTCATTTATATTTTCATAACCTTTCTATTAGACTTCTACCTTCTGCCAAGATGAAGTGAGAGGATCTAAAATATTAGATCCTGCCTGAAACAATTTTAAAAAGAGATAAAATGTGTGAAACAACAGTTTTCAATACATTGGGCAAAAGGTACTAAATGCTACTTATCCCTGAAACAGGAAACAAATGAGGTCAGTCAGAACAATGGCTAAGTTCACTAACTTGAGAGAATTGGCAAAGTGTGACACAGGGAGAAGGAAAACAGGTGGAGCTTGTCCAGCAACTGAAGTTGAGTAAATAGAGCTTAAAATTAAGAGAGAAAAGGGTAGCTGGTGTTGACAGGACAGAGTTGGAAGAGGAAGTAGCTGTACAGAGAGAAACACCAATGATCTATATAGAGTTCTCAATGATTCAACACAGTTTTGATCAACATTCCTTCATGAAGAAAGAACATGAGACTGAAGAAAGAACCAACTGACAGGATTAGAGGGAATAATATACAGAATCTCACAAGTATGGGAATAGTGTCTGTTCCCATGAGTCCTATTGGAAAACCTCATTAATTTATAGCATATTGGTATAGCACTTAGCAAAGTTCTGACTATAAAGAGGGGGGTAATTTGCTCTAAATATTGCTGTAATCCTGCATAATAAACTTTTAGACAATAACTGCCCTCCTGTAACTAAATTCCACAGGAAAAAAGAGTGGCACCACCTTACCAAATCTGTCCTCTACTCCCAGCAAAGGCTGCTGAGTGGAGAATCTAGACTTCCAGCCTTCCAGGCTGTCTTGAGACATCCATCACCACCACTACTAGAGTGGTGACAGATGAAACTGGAAACCCTCAGAAAGAAACAGAAGATATAAAGATAAATAAATATTATTCCTTAAAAATCTCAGTGGATGAGTACAATAGCAAAATTCAGAGAGAAGAGGAAAGAAGGAAGTAGAAGATAGAACAATGGAAATTACCAATTCTGAACAACAGAAAGAAAATACATTAAAATAAAATTGAATTGAGCTTTCTGGACACGTGTGACTATAACAAAAGATCAAACATTCTCATCATTACATTTCTAGAATGAGAGGAGAAAGAGGGTAGAACTGAAATGTATTTGGAGAAATTATGGCTTAAAATTTCCAAATTTGGCAACAAAACAAAACAAAACGTATCAATTGAAGAAAAATAACAAATCCCAAACAAGAGAAGCCCAAATAAATATCACAGTGAAATTTCTGAAAATTATTGTTAAAGAAAAAAGACAGAGAGACATGATAAATTATATATAAAAGAAAACAATTTGAATGACAACACATTTCTCATCACAGGCCATGGAGTCCAGAAAATAGTATTTTTACAATGACAAAAGAAAATGAAATGTCAACATAAAAATCTATTTCCAGCAAAAATATTTAAAAATTTAGCAGAATGCAAGACATTGAGACAAAGAGAAATTAATTTATTGCTAGTAGACCCACACTATAGAAATGGTTGATGAAGGTTCTCTAAACAAAAATGAAATGACAGTTAAAAATTACCTGGAAACATCAGGAAGAAAGAGAGACTATGGAAAGAACAAATATGTGAATAAATAAAAGAAACTTTTCTTCCCTTCTTGAGTTTTCTAAATTAGAGTTGACAATTGAAACAAAAATTATGTAACATTACTTAATGCCTGAGATGATTCTTAATACTACATGCAGAAGAAATATTTATAATAATTATAAGTGAGAGAGGAGACATAAATAAAGTTTGCTTTACTTCACTCAAATCAGCAAAACATCAACATTAACGGGCTTTGATAAATTATAAATATATAATGTAATACATACAGAAACCAATAAAAATCTATACACCAAGATATACTCAAAAATAGATAGAATGGAGTCCTCATAAAAATGTACATGTAACTGACAGAAAAATAGAAAAAAATGAGAAAGATAAATGGAATCAATAAACAGAAAACAAAAAATAAAGTGTCAAATTTAAGCCTAATGTCACAATAATTTCATGAAACGTAAATGGTTGAAATGTACAAATTAAAAGATATATAGATAAAGCAGATATAGAGAACACGATCCAACTAAATGCTATATACAAGAATCACTCCAAATATAGTGATATGGGTAGGCTCAAAGAAAAAGGAGATTTATTATACAAATATTAATTTTAAAAACAAAGCCAGAATGGCTTTATTAATATAAGATAAAGTTGACTTCAGAGCAAAGAAAATTATCAAAGACAGAGAGGGATGTTATATAATGAAGAAAACGTCAGCCCACCAACAGACATGGCAATCCTAGGTATGTACGTATCCAAGTAATAGAGTTACTAGAAACTGAAGTACAAACAGAAAAAAAGTAGAAAAATAAATAGATAAATCTACAAATACAGTTACAAATACAGTTAGAGGCTTCAACACTCTTCTCTCAACAATTAAAGAAAAAAACAACTAGACATAAAATCAATAAAAGTACAGAATGTATAGACCAAAAAGTGGCTGAGGAATATCTCAATAGACTAGAGGTTTATTTGCCAAAGTTGAGTATGTGTCCAGGAAAAAGAAACACAGTCACTGTAGGATCTGTGACCTGTGCTTTCTCCAAAGAGGGTTTGGGAATTTCAATATTAAAGGGGAAAGAGCAAGCAGGAAAAGAAGAAAGCAAAGAAAAGGAGGCAGGATAGGCAATGAGGCCAGTGGTTGCATTCTTGTGAGGCTCTGATTAATGTTCACTGAATCTATATTTTACATGTGAAAAGCAGGAGTAAGGGAAAAAATAATGCATTTGTCTCACACCCAATAAGTCTACATTTTACATAAGATAAAGTGAGCATGTGAAATTGCAGCTATCTGTTTTGGAATAAACAGAAGGCAATTTTCTGCATGACTCAGTTCCCAAGCTTAACTTTCCCTTTGGCATAGTGAGCTTATGGTCCAAGATTCTATTTTTCTTTCACAAATGCAACATCATCAACCAGCTTAAGCTAATAAAAATTTTACAGACCATTCAAGAACAGCACAATATGCATTCTCTTCAAGCACCAATGGAACATATATGAAATATAGAGACTTAAAAAAATATCAACTTAAAATTCTATACTCAGCAAAATTTTTTTTGAAAAATCAAAGGCCATGTAGAGACTTTTCAGGTACACCAAACCTGAAAGATTTCATCACCAGACAACTTACACTAAAAGGAAGAATTTACCACCAGCAATCCTGCAATGCCAGAAATACTAAAGAAAATCTTCCAGATAGAAGGAATGTAACACCAGATGGAAATCTGGATGATCACAAAAGAGTAAATGGTACAGAAAATGGCAACTATATTGGCTAACAAATTTTTCCGCTATAATTGCAATGTATTTCAAAGACAATTATTTAAATAAAAGTAATAATTCATTGTGGGTCTTATAATGCTCATAAAATTAAAATGTATGACAAAAATAGCACGGAGTGAGAGTGGAAGAAATGTAAGTATACAAATATAAGTTCTATACTATGAATTGGTGCAACATTACTAAAAGGTAGACTTTAATAAGATGTATACCACATGTTGGCAAACTATAGCTCACAGATCAATCTGGCCCATAGCCTGTTTTTGCATGGCCAACAAGCTACTACTAGTTTTACATTTTTTTAAATTGAGTAAAAAAGAGGCTGGGTATGGTGGCTCACACCTGTAATCCCAGCACTTTGGGAGGCAAAAGTGGGTGAATCACAAGGTCAAGAGATCAAGACCATCCTGGCCAACATGGTGAAACTCTGTCTCTACTAAAAATACAAAAATTAGCTGAGAGTGGTGGCGCATGCTTGTAATCCCAGCTACTTGGGAGGCTGAAGCAGTTGAATTGCTTGAACCCAAAAGGTGGAGGTTGCAGTGAGCTGAGATCACGCCACTGCACTCCAGCTTGGGCAACAGAGTAAAACTCTGTCTCAAAATAAATAAAATAAAAATAAGTGGAACAAAACTGATAAAAATTTCAGGAAAAATTGGAAAATTCACAACTATAGCTTGAGATTTCAGCGTTCTCCTCTCAATAATTAATAGAGTAAGTAAACAGAAAATCAGTAATTACACAGAAGACAGTAATACTTTCTATAACGTGAACATAAATGATTATCATATAACATTTCATCCAATGACAACAGAATACACATTATTTTCAAGTGAACACAAGACATTTTCCAAGATATTCTGTGCCATAAAATGTGTCAATAAATTTAAAAGGATTGAAGTAATATAAAGTATGTATTTTGACCATAATGAAATTAAGCTAGAAATCAGTAACAGAAAGATCTCTGAAAAATTCTCAAATACTTAGAAACTAAATAGCACACTTCTAAATAACCCATATGTCAACAAAGAAATCAAAGGGACATTAAAAAGTAATTTTGAGTGGAATGAAAATGACAAGAAAGCATATACAAATCCATGAATTGTACTAACAGTACAGTAGTTAGTACTGTAGTAAAACAGTAGTCAGTAAGACATTTGTAAAATTTGTATAGCATACATTTGTAAAATATAAACTATTGCCTATATTTAAAAAAGAGATTTCAAATCAATGACCTGAAATTTTACCTTTGAAACTGAGAAAAATGGAAAAGCAAACAAAATTCAAAGTAAGCAGAATAGAGAAAATAATCAAGAACAGAGTGAAAATTAACAAAATTAAAAACTGAAAAAGAATAAATTACTGAAATTTATCCTTGCGGAATAAAAGATGAAGGGAGAAAGGAAGGAAAGAAGAGCATCCATATTGAAAAGAAAAACAAAATTATCTTTATTTGCAATGACATAATTGTGTATGTAGAAAATGATTGAATATACCAAAAAAGCTATTAAAACTAACAAGTACGTTTAGTAAAGTAGCAAAACAAAAGGGTAATATGCTGAAATAAATCATATTTAAATGTACTAGAAATGAACAACTGGACATTGAAAGAAACAATAACGTATAATATGAAATGCTTAATCAAAAATCTGAAAAAATATAAAAACATAAATAAAAACAACTTGTAAAATGTGAAAGAACTATACATTCAAAACTATAAAACACTGCTGAGAGAAACTAAATAAGACCATGCCGCAGAAGACTCAGTACTCTTAAGATGTTAATATTCCACCAAATCGATTTACAGATTTGATGCAATCTCAATTACAATATTATTGATATGTACATAGAAAATAACAAGAATAATCTAAAATTCATAGGGAAGGAAAAGACCCAGGAGAGGTAGAACACCTCTGAAAAAGAAATACAAAGTTGAAAGACTGCTATTATCTAATTTCAAGATGTATTATAAGCTATATTAATCAAGACCATGTGGTATTAGTATCCAAGATAGGCAAATAGATTAATGGAACATAGTAGATAGCCCAGAACTAGATCTGTATATACATTGACAGCTATATATTGTCAAGAAAAGTGTCAATGTAATTTGATATGGTTTGGCTCTGTGACCCCACCCAAATCTCATCTCAAACTTTAATCCTTATGTGTTGAGGGAGGGATCTGGTGAGAGGTGATTGGGTCATCAGGGGGGATTTTCCCCCTTGCTGTTCTCATGATAGTGAGTGAGTTATCATGAGATCTGATTATTTGGTAACTGCCTGGCCCTTCCCCCTTCTCTCTCTCTCCTGCTGCCATGTAAGACATGCCTTGCTTCCTTTTCACCTTCCATCGTAAGTTTCTTGAAATATCCCCAGCCATGTGGAACTGTGAGTCAATTAAACCTCTTTTGTTTATAAATAAGCCAGTCCCAGGTAGTATCTTTATAGCAGTGTGAGAATAGACTAATATACAATTCAGTGGAGAAATGTTTTTAACAAATGGTGCTGGAATTATTCTTATGCAAATTTTAAAAAACAACAAATGGTGCTGGAACATCCTAATGCAAATTTAAAAAAAAAACAAAAGCTTTCATTAATACCTCACACTAGGAGAGATCCAAGATGGCCGATTAGCAACAGCTCAGGAATGTAGCTCCCAGTGAAAGCGCAGAGAACGAGTGGACGCCGCACTTTCCGAAGAATTTTTGTTGCCCACAGACCAGGAGATTCCCGGCAGAGGAGACACACGGGTCGCCAGCGCGACTCTTTTGGCCGGCACGGCTGTTTTGCCAGCACCCCAGCGCGGTGCTTCCCGGTGCGGAGTATACGAGATGGACGGGCTCGGCTGGTCCCATCCCCACAAGGAAAACGGCAATTGGAAGCGCTGAGGACTGAGAGTTTCATAGCAAGCACAGCGAACCTGGGAAGGTCCGGTTCTGTGGGGAACAGGCGTCC
>PVKP010031554.1:14043-26972 GCA_004027715.1 Plecturocebus donacophilus | reverse complement strand
AAAAAAAAAAAAAAAAAAAAAAAAAAGCTGCAAAGTAAATAAAAGAGTTAGAGGTTAACTGCACCTCACCAGCGCTGGGAGGGTGTCCAGAGTGCTGCTGAGAAGAGTGCATTGGCCCCAGAGGGCACTGCATGGACTTGGGGGTGCTCAGTCTTGCCCACGCAGGTCTGGTGGAGAAAGCAGTCTTTCACATCCAGCTGGACCCCCCGCTAGGTGTGTGGTAGAAATAAGTGAGTCTCAAAAGTATTGTCCAGGGGAGTTGAGATTGCAATCCCTTGGCAGGGCAGGGGGAAGGAACAAACAGTCCT
This sequence comes from Plecturocebus donacophilus, assembly GCA_004027715.1. NCBI lineage: Eukaryota > Metazoa > Chordata > Mammalia > Primates > Pitheciidae > Plecturocebus > Plecturocebus donacophilus. Next base: position 26,664 of record PVKP010031554.1, on the reverse strand, counting down.
CGGGAGGAGGAAATGCCCTGGAGCCTAGCCCTCAGCAGCTGGGTGGGGAAGCCATGTGGGATTCACCTATCTCGTGTGTGTGTGTGTCCCAGTGCGCCAGGGCCAGTGAGATGGGTGGAAGATGGTTGTGGAGGGGAGAGGTTGGCATCCATTACACTCCAGTATGACTCCAGTTGGGCTCTTTTCCTAGGAGATTCTTCAGCTTCCTTTGGGGTTTGCTAGACATAAGGTTATTTTTGCAACCAAAAAACCCATTGCTCTTGGAGGCATCTGCAACTGAAGCATTTCTCTTGGGTCCTCAGAGCTGGAGGGCATGCTGTAACCCCAGGCACCAACTCCCAGATGCCTATAGCTATTTTTCTGCAAAACAAAGTTCTATTGCTTTCCTGTGTGACTGGAAGATGGGGTGTGGGAGGATTCCCCTCCTCGAGTCCTTCCCTGGCTTCCTGCAGAGTGGAACAGGTTGGAGGTGGAGTTGGAGAGGGCGGTAATAACTGCAGGAACTCAGGAAAGCAAAGCCCTGGCTTTGATGGGGAGGCCTTGAGGCCGTGTTGGAGGTAGATTGCTTTAAGGCTCAGCTGAGGGCAGGGGAAAAGCAGGTCCCACCCAAATGTATCTGGACTCTGTTTTCTCTGTGGGGAGCCACAGTCTTCCATTTTCACCTAGGTGTCTGAGAGTTGAGACGGACTGGCAGCTGCTTCTTTGAAATGTGGTGAGCACTAGCAGACGCCCCAGGGAGAAAGTGCTTCCTAGTGCTTTGACTCAAAGACCAAGCCTCAAGCTCGAATTGGGTCAATAACAAGGCCGTGGTGGTCTGGTTGACCTGAGAACCCCATCACCTGGAACCTCAGCCAAGGCTGGGCTTGTGCTCCACAGCTGGGGCTCCCACCTCTCTGCACTGCTCCATCTATCCTGGATGCTCATCTCTGCTCCCCAAGTCCTGACAGAATCCATGCCCTTCCATTTTTGACCTTCCCATCTCTAGACTTTCCTCTGCAGAGAATTTCCCTAGTCCTAAGGTTTGCCAACAAAGTTGATTGTCAACAGCTACAAAGATTCGTTTGGAACAGTTAGAAAGAATAATAGAAAGAAGGAGAGCTGAATAAGTCAGGAGCCCTGCTCGAAGTTAAGCTACTTACCTGCCTTATCTCTCTCTCTCTCTCTCTCTCTCTTTTTGAGATGGAGTCTCACTCGGTCACCAGGCTGGAGTGCAGTAGTGCCATCTTGGCTCATTGCAAACTCCATCTCCCAGGTTCAAGAGATTCTGCTACCTCAGCCTCCCCAGTAGATGGGACTCTAGGCACGTGCCACCATGCCCAGCTAATTTTTGCATTTTTAGTAAAGATGGGGTTTCACCAGATTGGCCAGGATGGTCTCTATCTCTTGCCCTTGTGATCTGCCTGCCTCAGCCTCCCAAAGTGCTGGGATTACAGGTGTGAGCCACCACGCCCAGCCTTACCTCTTTTACAGCCTCACAACACCTACAAGACAGAAATACTATTATAAGTCAACTTTTTGCTGCTGGGGAAATGGATGCTTAGCGAATTTAAGAGCCCTGACCAACCAAACCTAGCCAGCTAGGAACAGGCCAGGCCTGGATGGAACAGGGCTGGCCCTTCTGGCTGCCAGCTGTGGTCCCAGACCAGACTCAGGAGAGAAATCAGATCATTTGGATGGCTAAATGGAGCTTCTCTCTGGGGCAGAGCAGAGCTCATCCCAGGAGAGCTATCCCAGCCTCCAGGGAGCCAGGCTGAGGCTTCCTAGCAGTCTCCAGTGCCATGACCGCTCAGCTGAGAGGTAGGAGGCAAGAGAGCACAGCCTGCTGCTTCCAGGGCACCGAGTCAGTGTGACCTTGTTTTTGCATCTTAGAGATGAACGAGGGGTACTTGCTGTGCTGTGTCCCCATTAAATTATACCTTTGTGAAAATCCATTAAAAGATCACTTGCATTTGGAAGAGGGGGAGAGGGAAAGATACAGGAAAGCACCTATAATATGGAGCAACATGTTACTCCTGGGAGATGAACACAGGTTGGTGGATGGTTAATGGTGCAATCTGCCCCATGGAAACAAGCACATTTCAAACACTCCAACAGGCTCCCTGTTATGATGGGGAGAGACACTGATGGAAACACACACGGGAGAATTTTCCTGGTCTTAAGACATCCCATTTTCCTTAGGGGATCCAAGGAAACATGTTTTCAGGGTGGGGCACAGTGCTGTCCATTTGTAACTACCTGTCTGCAGTGGAGGGACAAATGGCAAAGAGGACATCTTTCTGCTTTTTCCTTTTAATCTACTTCATGATCTTTTCACAGGAGTTTTAGGAGGAATTAAAGACTTTTAAACTTTTTTTTTTTTTTTTCAGCTAGGAAAGCAGATTAATCCTTTCGGGTAACAACAGATTTGTGTAGTAGCTAGAAGAGAAAGCCACTAATTGTCCTACAAAATTGGTGTGGATGATGTTCACTCTAAGATTTTGTTGTTTTTTAGTTTTGCCTTTTTCATCTTTCTCGTGAAGGTGGTTTCTTAGGCTAAGGAGGTCCATGTTTAGTGAATTTAAGAAAATACTCTCTCATACACACACACACACACACACACACATAATATCCTACAAGCGTGTAAAATGCTAAGCCACCACATACACACACACACACACACACACAATATTCTACAAGCATGTAAAATGCTAAGCCACCACATACATGCACACACACACACACACACACACACATAATACCCTACAAGTGTGTAAAACGCTAAGCCACTTACTTGCTTTATCTCTTTTACAGCTTCACAACACTTACAAGACAGAAATACTACTATAGTCAGCTTTTTGCTGCTGGGGTAACTGAGGCTCAGTGAGGTTGAGAGACCAAGCCCAGTCAGCTAGGAACAGGCCAGACCTGGATGGAACAGGGCTGGGCCTTCTAGCCACCAGCTCTGGTCCCAGACTGGACTCTATATATCTATATCTTTATATTATCCATATATTACACATATATATATATATTAAAAATACCCTACAAGTGTGTCTTAGCATATATACATATTCATTCAAATAACAAAACCCATGGCTATTCTGATATGAGCCATGTAGAGCCAGGCAAAGCAGTTGGAAGCAAGTGAACCATATCAGGCCGATTCTGTCTGTACCCTATCACTTCTCATATTAAAACCTGTAGCATCAAGTATTACCTCTTATCTGAAAAACCTCTTAGCTGTGTGATCCAGGCATGCTCCTACTTTGTCATATAATTTAACTCTTGCAACTGCATATGACAGAATTAGTTATATTATCCCCATTTTATAGATGTGAACACTGAGGCACAGAAAAGTCAATTCACATGCCCATAGTCATACACAGCTAGTCAGTAGCAGAGACAAGGTTTGAATCAAGGCCATCTAACCACAGAGTTTCTGCTCATAAAATCCATATCACAGGCCGGGCACAGTCGTTCACACCTGTGATCCCAGCATTTTGGGAGGCTGAGGTGGGCAGATCACCTGAGGTCAGGAGTTCGAGACCAACCTGGCCAACAGGTTAAAAACCCATATCTACTGAAAATCCAAAAATTAGCCAAGTGTAGTGGTGTGCACCTGTAGTCCCAAATACTCAGGAGGCTGAGGCATAAGAATCACTTGAACCCGGGAGGCAGAAGTTACAGTGAGCTGAGATTGATCACTGCACTCCAGCCTGGGTGACAGAGAGAGCCTCTGTCTCAAAAAAAAAAATCCATGTCACAAAGTTTTACATTTCAGTCAACTCTGTGGGAAGGCTATATGCAGACATTTCTTCTTTCAAAAATACATTCTTTTGGTGGGGATCAGGTGGATTGAAAGGCAAGAAATGTGAATATAGTTGTATTCCCTCTCCCACCCTAAATTGCCTCAACTCTTCATTCTATAAGTCTGTCTTCAAAATTTTCACCGCCCTTGAAAGATTCAAATGCTTTTTCTGTCTCAGGTGTAATGCCATGTGCATCGTTTTTCACAAATGCTCAGAAGGCTGCCTGTTTTCTTTCCTGTTTTGCTGCCTGTTTGGAATCCTTTTCTCCTCTGTGAGAAGGAGTTTTGCGTGCCCCTCACAGGCATGCTACTGCTCATACAGACCTACGTGGATGCCAGGATGCTAAGGAGTCAGCGCCTTGTTCCTTGGGTAGCTGGCTCAGGCTGGTTCTAACAGAGCCTATGGATGCAAACCAGAATTTTGAAGCTTGGTTCACAAAGTCAAGACAACTCCAGCTTTCTTTGTTTTGGTCAGTAGGGTACTGGAATCCACCGGAAAGTTTACATTCAGCCAAATTGAAGGGAAAATCCAAAACAAAGTAAACTGGTGACTCAGATTCAAATTTGGTGGCTGGATGCAAGCAAAAGTGACTTCTCCATGAGGCTAAGCATGTAATATTCCTAAGGCCACTGTGAAGCAGAAATCATTGTACCTAGTTATTATTTTGTTGATTCAAAGCAAGAGAGAGATAGTATTCAAATCTTCACTTTGTAAAAATAAACCATTTAAGTGTGTATTACCCATCTGGCCATTCAAGTGTGTGACCATCTGGAGATGGTCAGCCTGTCCTAAGGGAATATTCAAAGTCAAGATCGGAGGTGTCTACCTGGTTATGCCCCAGGCCTATTCCAGATTTACTAGCTTCCTGGCCTGGGAAGTGGGTCATGGGAATTTGGAGGAGGTGGAAATGTGGGTGGAGCCAAGAGTCCGAGCGTGTAGCATGGAGAATGCAGGAATCTAGTAGGTGAAGAAAGATTCTTCTCCTATACAAATGGAAACTTGCTCATTTGTGCATTTATTTAACATCCACTTATTAAGCAGGCAAGATGTGGCCAGCATGGTACCAGACATCTGTGGATACAAAAGTTGATAAGTCACAGTCCCTGCCCTCCAGCAGTTTTTAGGTCAGTGAGGGAGAGGCAAGAAAACTGATATGATTTAATATAATACACCCTGGTCATTGGTACATAGAGCTTTGGAAGTTTGAGAGAGTGATCTCTCCTGCCATCGATAACTGCCTGGGAAAGACGTCACAGTGCAGACGATTTTGACTTAGGCCTCAGAAGATAGGCAAGGTAGGAGCAGAGCAAGGCTGAGACAAGAGACAGATGGCAATTCCACTGGAGGGAAGCGCAAAGCAAAGGTGGAGGAGGTCAGACCATGTTTTTTGTTTTTTGAGATGGCGTTTTGCTCTTTTGCTCTGTTGCCAGGCTGGAGTGCAGTGTTGTGATCTTGGCTCATTGCAACCTCCGCCTCCAGGGTTCAAATGATTCTCCTGTCTCAGCTTCCTGAGTTAGCTGGGATTACAGGCTCCCACCACTACGCTTGGCTAATTTTTGTATTTTTAGTAGAGACGAGGTTTCACTCTGTTGACCAGGCTGATCTTGAACTCCTTACCTCAAGTGATCTGCCCACCTCCCAAAGTGCTAGGATTATAGGAGTGAGCCACTGGGCCCAGCCCAGACCATGTTCTTATTTCCCTTCAGAGGGACAATCAAAGATACTGGACTCTGTGTAAATACGCTATAGGTTTCTCACATTGTTCTTTATAGATTTTTCCCCCTCCACAGAGTCTCACTTTGTTGCTCAGAATGGAGTGCAGTGGCATGATCATGGCTCACTGTAGTCTCAAACCCCTGGGCCCAAGAGATCCCTGGACTGCCTTGGTGTCCTCAGTAGATGGGACTACAGGCACACACCATCATGCCTGGCTAATTTATTTTATTTTTATTTTTTGTAGAGACAAGATCTTACTATGTTGCCCAGGCTGGTCCTGAACTCCTGGCCTCAAGTGATCCTCCCACCTAGGCCTCCCAAAGTGTTGGGATTACCGGTGTGAGCCATCCTGTCAGTTCTGTCACATCGTTCTTCATTAGGCTGTGTCTTATCCCTGTCATGTTTCACGGGGAATGAAGAGGGAAGTGGATTTGAAACAGTTTCTAAGAAGATAGAGTTTCTTTTTGTCAAATTTAGATTTCCATTTAGAGGGAGTATACATTCAGCAATTTGTGTCCTGGGGATTTACCTGAAGGCTTAAGGCAGAGAGAAGGACACATAAAAGTAGACAAGGTTGATCAGAGGAGATTAGTATATGGAGAGCTATGGCCAAAGGAAAAAAAAAAATCCTGCCAGAACATATTCCTAACTTTGCACAAATGCCAGAAATATTGGTACCTCTGGCTTCCTCCTCAGTGCTTGCGCGGATCAGAACAGATACAACATGCTGTTTTGGTTAGTTCCCTATGTGTCTCTCTGTCCCTCTGGGCTGGAAGCTCCTTAGAGGCTGGGAGTATGGCTGATTCACTTATGTTCCCAGCCCCTGGAATAGTGCCAGACACACAAGAACTCAGTACATTATGAATGAATGCATGATGCAAGTTTAGAATATTGGTTTTTAATTTGTGTTAATGATAGCTGAAGAATATGAATATCTTTTTCTGTTTGCATTCGGGGTTTTAAATTGGGTTAATAATAAAGTAGCCATTGTCAAACTGGCTCTTATTTATGGTGGGACCAACCTTGCAGAACTGAATGGCCTGGATACAGGTGTTAAACTTTATACTCTCCCTCTACCTTGGACAGTCACCTCCAAGAAACTCAACAGCACCCAATGTGAAAATCACTGTCCAAGAGGCTTTAAATCAATGTTGTCACATTTGTTGCTCTAGTCACTTCTCAGAGTGAAAGTAAAGTCTCAACCATGCTCTTTGTATTGGTTGTTCTACAGTTTAGAGCCATGATAGAATCTCACGGGGCTGAAATGTAATTTTTGTGTGTATGTTTTCTTATTGTAGTTGTTATTTGTCATTTTATGTATAGTCTGAGCATGAGTCAAGTTACTTTCTTAGTTGAACTAAAGAGTGGGTTAAGAAGACAGTATCTGACCTGGTAAGGTGGCTCATGCCTGTAATCCCAACACTTTGGTAGACCAAGGTGGAAGGATTGTTTGAGCCCAGGAATTCAAGATCAGCCTGGGCAACATGATGAAACCCCACCTCTACAAAAAATACAAAGATTAACAGGGCATGGTGGTGTGCACATGCAGTCCCAGCTACTTGGGAGGCTGAGGTGAGAGAATCACCTGAGGCTGGGGAGTTTGCAGGCTGCACTGAGCCATGATTGCACCGCTGCGCTCTTTCTTTGCCCCATAGCTTCCATATAAAGTTTGGATAACTTAGGGAATGGCAATAACCTGGTTTCTTAATAGTTAAGATCTTATGGTTACTGTCCCAGGGAAAGGTCAAGATCTACGTAGGAAGAGGAATTCATTCAAGAAGTTCTGATGCTCTTGTTATCACCATAGCTCTGCATTAGTTAACATTTTCCAAGGTAGACACCAATTAGATCTCAGAAACAAGCCTGAAGAAAAGCATTACATGAGATCAAAACACGATCAGCTCCCTCTGAATTCTACCTTATGTTTTAGACACTCTATTGGCTCCCTGGCTTGGAGTAATTTCAAATTCCCATTGGCTCAGTGGCAAGACATCTTCTTACTCTTCTTTTCTAAATATATCCTTCTTAAAAAAAAATCTCCTCACCACTTTATCTCTCTTGTGATTTCTCCTTTAAGAATTCAAATTGCAAAGGACTTCACAAGTGAAATAGAATACATTTTTGAGCATTATGTTTACTGTTGTTCATAGCTCTAGGGAGCAGTAAACATTTTCAGTAAAGAAATTTATAGCTTTTGTTTGCTTTGAGTTGAAAAGACCATGTTAGCCTTGATAATCATTTCAGAGATGCTGGCTTGTGTCTTTGTATCCAGACAGCTGAAGTATTATACAATATCATCCAGTCACCAGCAGGTGACTGACTCAAAGACAGGCCAGATTTTGAGGGTTATGGGACTCCAGTGACAAGGACAGAATCAAACTCTCTTATTATCAATACTAAAATATGACTCCTAAGAGCCTGTTACAAGAGACTCAAATCAGATTAAATGACAAAAATGCAAAAGATAGGAAATCTAGCTTTCGGTCAATTGGCAATCCTCCTGTACTGGGTCACAAGTCTATAAAAAAATGTATTACTGTCACATGAGGTGGCTCACACCTGTAATCCCACCACTTTGGGAGGCCGAGGTGGGCAGATCAGCTGAGGTCGGGAGTTTGAGACCAGCCTGACCAACATGGAGAAACCCCATCTCTACTAAGAATGCAAAATTAGCTGGGTGTGATGGCACGTGCCTGTAATCCCAGCTACTTGGGAGGCTGAGGCAGGAGAATTGCTTGAACTAGGAGGCGAGGGTAGTGGTGAGCCGAGATTGCGCCATTGCTCTCCAGCCTGGGCAACAAGAGTGAAACTCCATCACTAAATAAACAAATAGATAAATAAATGGATTTACGTGGGCATCATGGCATTTGCCTGTAGTCCTAGTTACTCAGAAGGTTGGGGTGGGAGAATCATTTGAACTCAGGACTTCAAGTCCAGGCTGGGCAACATAGGGAGACCTCATCTCTAAAATTCCTTTTTAAAAAATGACTAATTCTTTCTTTCTTTCCTTCTTTCTTCTTTCTTTCTTTCTTTCTCTTTCTTCTTTCTTTCTTTCTTTCTTTCTTTCTCTTTCTTCTTTCTTTCTTTCTTTCTTTCTTTCTTTCTTTCTTCCTTTCTTCTTTCTTTCTTTCTTCTTTCTTTCTCTTTCTCTTGCTTGCTTTTTGAGACAGGGTCTTGCTCCATTGCCCATACTGGAATGCAGTGGCATGATTATAGCTCACTGCACCCCTGACCTCCTGGGCTCAAGTGATCCTCCCAGCTCAGCCTCCTGAGTAGCTGTTACTATAGGTGCTTGTCACCACACTCAGTTAATTTTAATTTTTTGTTGAGATGGGGTCTCACTATGTTGTCCAGGTTGGTCTAGAACTTCTGTGCTCAAACAATCCTTCTGCCTCAGCCTCCCAAAATGTTGGGATTACAGGCACGAGCCACTGTGCCTGGATGACAACTTCACTTTCATGATTCTAATACAAAGCCAATATAGTACCCTCTGACACCTTGGAGAATTATGTTCATGCACAGGTGTCTATACCTAGGAATCTAAATAATTATTACAACAAATACATCAACTTAATAATCTCAATGCAAATGTTCCTAAGAAATAATAAGGATGGAAGTGCTGTTATTTCATTGTGGAATAATTACAAATACCATCCTTCAACCCATAGCTGTATTTATTGGATACAAAAACAAAAAGAGAGGAAAATGAAACATTCATTAATCATAAAAGCTATAAATATCTAGATGTTTGTGAGTTTGTACCTGAATAATGGAACACAGTTCCTACTTTGCAACCATAGAACTTGGCCCTGTGCACACAGATTCGATCTGTTTTCCATAGAGGGACAAAACAGTGGAAGAGCTGGTACTATTCCATCACTTGCTAAGAAAGATAAAGCTGAGAACAAAGAGTTAATATTTACCTGTCAAGAAAGCCAGCATTTGAAGGCAGTGAGCTATTACCTTGGCATAAATCTAAAACTGAAAAAAAAAAAAAAAAAAAAAAAAAAAAAAAAAAAAAAAAAAAAAAAAAAAAACAGAAGTAGAGTGAATTATAGACCTCAGGTTTTCTTGGATTTACCTAGCTTTGAGAAAGAGGGACTATGAAAGGTGAAATGTATCCCAGAGTTGGACTGTTTAGAGAAGAATTTTGTGTGAATGGACAGTTGTGTAAAAACTAAAATTATACATTTACAAATTCAAAAGATACAAATTAGTTTCGTTTTAAACATAGGATGAGAGGAAACTTCCTTTTGTGTGACGTATGGCTGCTTGAACTGTCTTTACTTGCACAAGATGGTCTTCAGTAATCTTCTATGGTAGTCAATGAAAACATTCTTCCTATGTTGCCAATTTAGTGAGCATAAATTACGGGGAACCTTATATGGAATAAATTATGTTCTTAAACCTTCTCAGATGTGAAGCCAATAGAGATTTTAAAGCAGAAAACGAAATGCAAAGTGTAGCTCCAAGGGGCATTGGTGTGTGTTTGGAACACTCTCTGGAGCTGTTTCCTCTCCACCCCTGTGAGGGGATTACAGGGCCGCCTTCCAACCTCAGGCTTTCTTATCCACATGTGGCTCTTCAAAAACCTGCATGCGGGTTTCTTCTTAGATTTCAATAAAGCGAAAAGGAATATTGCAATGTTGATGTGGCAGTGTGCCCGAAAAAAAAAAAAAACAAAACTGAAGAACTCTGCTTGACTCACAGACGGGATAAATAGGGAAAGTATCACTGACCCCAGATGTGCCCTTACCTGACTTGCGAGCCTTTGTTGGGAACCCGGCACTACCACAACCCTTTTGTACAACCATTGTAAGTGCAATTCATGGGTACTCATAAACTCGAGGTAAGTTTAATTGATTTGTGGTTTTCCACATTGCTGACGATGAAGTGGTTCTTGGCTGTTGAAAGGTGAGAGGGACTTGATTTCAATACGGAGATGAGATGCTGCATTCTCTAAACTGACAGATGGAAATTCTGCTTCAAAATTCATTATTTGATGTAAAGGACAATGATGGAATTTTGAATCTGCGAAACAGTTCAGCAGGTCAAAATACAGTCAGACCCTTAAAAGTTAAATGAATTTGGATGTTAAAATTCATTGGGAAATGCATTTATATGGCAGTTTCTAGGTTCCCTGAGAATCATTTTGATGGCCTTTTCTGTATCATCTCATTTCCTCCACTCTCTCTGCACTACTGAGGTAGGCAATCTTGCTGGAATTTTGTGTCTTTGTGATACCTTGACATTGGAATGGAAAATAGCTTCCCTTATCAAAAGATTACAAAGATCTCCATGAGAGACTGAAGCTTTTTTGGCCTCCTATGGAGAGGGTGAGAAAGGAGAGGAAGATCAACCCATCCCTGACCCATGTCTAATTATCTCCATTCTCATCCTAAGTATACAGCTATATACGGTCTATTAATGGAAAATTAGGTTACAAAATTCCATATGTTAATTATACTTGGTTAAAATATTACAAAGTATATGAAGTATATACAAGTATATACAAAGCATATACAAAGTATATGTTAGAAAACATCTAACAGTTTCCCCTTCTAATCAACCTCCCCTCCATAGTTTTTTTTTTTTAATATATAATTCATTTTTTGAGACAGAGTCTTGCTCTCTACGCCAGGCTGGAGTGCAGTAGTGCAATCACAGCTCACTGCAATCTTGAACTCTTGGGCTCAGGAGATCCTACGGAGTAGCTAGGACTACAGACATATGCCACCATGCCAGACTAATTTTTAAATTTTTAATAGAGATGAGGTTTTATTTCGTTGCCCAAGTTGGTCTCAAACTGTTGGCATCAAGCAATCCTCCTGCCTAGGCCTCCCAAAGTGCTGGGATTACAGGCATGAGCCACTGGGTCTGTCTTCCTCTTGGTAGTTAAAAAACTGTATCCACTAATTCTCTGATTCTCCCTACTTCAAGAAGTGGAGCCTAAGAACTGGAAGCGATGCTGTACAACTTTGGAGGTTGCGTAGGTAATAGTGAGGGTGCATGCTCTTTTTCTTTCTTCCTGCCTTGGATGGTTGGCTCCGGGAAGCCTTACAGAAAGGCCCACATAGTGAGAAACTGAAATCTCTGCCAATTACCAGCAAGGAACAGAGGCCTGCTAACTGTGGGAGTGAGCTTGGAACCAGGTCCTTCTACCTCAGTCAGCTTTTGAGATGACTTCGGCTCCACCCAGCAGCTTGACTGCAACCTCCGGAAAGACCCTGAACTGAAATCACCCAGCTACGTCATTCTCGGATGTCTGACCCTCAGGAACCATGAGAAAATAAATGTTTGTTGTTTTAACTTGCCAAACTTTTGGTTAATTTTTACATAGCAATAGACAACCAGCATACCCATATGAGTAAAACTAGTACAGTGTCTGGTATTGACTGGAAAAGGCACTTAATAAATATTTGTGGAAGACATAAATTAAAGTGAATAAATAAAAAGTTTAATTATGTCCTTCTACACCTTACTCATTTTTATAGCCTCTTGGAAAGTAGCTTAACAGAAGAGTGTTTCTGAGAGAGGATCTGTTTAATTATTAAAAGTTCAATCATTCAACAAATATTTATTGCTGCTACTATTTGTCAGTGAACCACTTTCTTCAACTATGAAATACTTGTGAGCCCAATTAAATATCTGCCAAGCTTTCATAAAAAGATATCTATTGAATCTCTCTCTGAAAGGCTCTCTGCTATAGAGGTTAAAACCCAGTTGTTGGGCTAGTTAGATACAGATGACCAAGAAAGGTGAAAGGTTAGTGAAAGGAGAGAAGTTATTTTAATACTGACATACTCAGAGTAATCATTGGTGAAAATGAGACCCATCACTGAACTAATGAGGAGTAATAAGGATGGATGGCAATGATACAAGGCATTCAACAGTTACTGGGAACGATTTGGGGTAAATGTAGCTTACTCAGTCTCCACTGTGTGAAGCGTGGCCAAAGCTGGTCTGGGGGTCAGATGATCTGGGTTAGAATCTTATCACTGCCATTACAAACTGAGAATTTATAGAATTCACTGAATCCTTTTGACTTTATTTTCTTCATCTATAAATTGAGCAAGTAAACACTATGATTTAGAGTTTTTTTTTTTTTTTTTTTTTT
>PVKP010031554.1:0-13943 GCA_004027715.1 Plecturocebus donacophilus | reverse complement strand
CTCCTGACCTTGTGATCTGCCCACCTCGGCCTCCCAAAGTGCTGGGATCACAAGCGTGAGCCACTGCACCTAACCAGTTTTTTGGGGTTTGTTTTTAGACAGAGCCTTGCTTGGTCACCCAGGCTGGAGTGCAGTGGTGCGATCGTGACTCACTGCAGCCTTGAGACTTCCTGGGCTCAAGCGATTCCCCTACATTTGTCTCCTGGGTAACTACGACTGCAGGCACACCCCACCATGCCTGGCTAGTTGTAGAGATTTTAAATTACACAAGGAATGCAAAAGGTTTAGCTTATTGCCTGGCATATAATCGGTACTTGAAAAACTGTTAGCTCAAAGAAAAGAAAAGAAGGCTGGGCGCAGTGGCTCACAACTGTTAATCTTGGCACTTTGGGAGGCTGAGGTGGGAGGATTCCTTGAGTTCAGGAGTTTGAGAACAGCCTGGGACACATGGCAAAACCTTGTCTCTACAAAAAAGTAGCCAGGCATAGTTGCATGTGCCTGTAGTCCCAGCGACTCGGGAAGCTGAGGTGGGAGAATTACCTGAGCCTGGAAGATCAAGACTGCAGGGAGCTGTGATCCTGCCATTGCACTCCATTCCGGGTGACAGAGTTTAAGACCCAATTTGGGGGGGGGGGAAGAGTTAGCTACTTTTTCTTCTTTTTTTTTTTTTTTGAAATAGAGTCTCGCTCTGGTGCCTAGGATGGAGTGCAGTGGTGTGATCTCAGCTTGCTGCAACCTCCGCCTCCTGGGTTCAAGTAATTCTCCTGCCTCTGCCTCCCAAGTAGCTGGAATTACAGGCATGTGCCACCATGCCTGGCTAATTTTGTGTTTTTAGTAAAGACAGGGTTTTACCGTGTTGGCCAGGCTGGTCTCGGACGTTTTCAAGTCCCCACTTTGTTAGACTACTTTCCTGCTTATGTGCACCTCCCTCCTTTTACCTAAACACCAGTATGGTGGAATTGTCTGAAAATCTAGAGTCAGGAGGAATGATTGGAGTATGGTTGGCCTTCTCAGACGCTCTAGGAGCTTGGTGAGATGGGATAAAGGCAACACGGGCACAGTGGCAGTCTCTAGGCCTGGGCTCTTGAGATGCTGCGACCTCACACTCCACGTGGCCTTCCACCCCACTGTGGTCCCGCCCAGTGGTTGGTCTATCTTAAGAGACCATTGGGAGGCTCCTCTTGCACCAAAGTGACCTTAATGGTGGTTCCTGCATGTCTCTAATCTGTGCTTCTGAGGGGTGAGGTATAAGGGCCATTGCAGAAGTAGCTCAACTAAAACATTTCAGGGCCATTTAGTAAAAGAGTCAATAAATGGTTTCTTGTTCATTAGTTGACTGCTTCACCTTAACTTGACCATGGTTGAAACTTGAGCCTCTCTGCATTTCCCTTCTTTCTGTTTATCTTACTAAGCCTTCTCACTTTGCCAATTTCTTTCCCTACTTTCACCCACCCCAATCATTTTTCTTTCTTTTTTTTAGATGGGGCTTCACTCTGTCACCCAGGTCTAAGAAAATACAGAAATTATCAGTATTAGGATAAACCAGATTATTGGTCTATTTGTAGACCAATGCAACAAATAGAGTCCTGAAATAGATCCACGAATATATGGTCAGTTAATTTTCAACACATACACAAGGTGATTCAATGCATTCTGTGTGTGTGTGCCATAGATGATCTGAAGCAATTGGCTATCTGAGTAAAATTTATGGCACCAATATTTCACATAAAAAAACAATAATTCCAAACTGACTGCAGATCTAAAGTAAAAGCAAAAATTATACATTTCTAGAAGTAAAAAAGAGACTATATCTCTAAGAACACAGGGTAGGTAAAGCTCTTTCAGGCAGAAGATAAAGACAGTTTTAAAAAGACAAAAATCAAATACAAAAATTATAAATTATACCTTATCAAAAATAGAAAGTCCTCAGCATCAAAAAGCATTGTTAAGTAAATGAATAGGGTTAGTTTTTCTCCATTTTTTAGAACCAGAGGAGAAGGTTGGAGGATCACTTGAGCCTGAGAGGTTGAGGCTGCAGTGAGCTGTGATTGTGCCATTGCACTCCTGCCTGGGTGACAGAGACTCTGTCAAAACAAAAACAAAAACAAAAACAAACAGAAAGAAAAAGAAGAATGACCTCACCATGATTTCCAGTCCATATCCATCCAGGCCATGATGAGGGAAATATTCTCTCTCTTATTCAGGCAAATGTGAAACGTTGACATTTACTACTGCTAGTAACAATATCATGCATGTACTCAGAACCTTAAACTTCTCAAAGCATTTTCACATCTTTTCTCACTTGCTTCACCATCATTTATCTGAGATACACAGGTTCAGTGTCACTGACAGCTTTATCAATACCCAGGGCAGTGACACGATGTGCTCAAACTCACAAAACCAGTTAATGGTGACATTAGAATTAGAATCCAAAGCTTTGCACAGCCATGAAAAAGAATGAAATCATGTCCTTTGCAGCAACATGGATTCAGCTGGAGGCAATTATCCCAAGTAAATTAATGCCAGAACAGAAGACAAAATACCGAATATTCTCACTTATAAGTGGGAGCTAAACATTGGGTGCTCATGGACATCAAGATGGAGACAATAGACTCTGGGACTACAAGAAGCAGGAGGGGAAGAAGGGGACGAGGGGTGAAAAACTGTTGAGTATTATGCTCAGTATCTAGGTAAAAGGATCATTCATGCCCCAAACCTCAGCATCATGCAATATACCATGTAAAAAACCTGCACGTGTACACCCTGAATCTAAAATAAAAGTTGATATTATAAAAAAAAAATCCAAAGCTTTGATCTTTAAGACCAATGCTAGAGCACAAGCCAGTCAGTCAGTCATTTCCTTCCCTTTTCCTGATTGTAGATTTCTTGGTGTGAACAAAAATAGTTGGATGACTTTTTTCAAGCACCAAAAGGTCTTTAGTAGCAGGGTAAGGAGCATAATTTGGCTCTTAATCTTGAATGCTTTTTCTAGATTCTTCTTCTTATTAAACATCTTAAAGCTGCCAGGCATGGTGACTCACACCTGTAATCCCAGCACTTTGGGAGGCTGAGTTGGGCAGATCACTTGAGGTCAGGAGTTCTAGACCAGCCTGGCCAACATGGTGAAATCCTGTCTCTACTAAAAATACAAAAATTAGCCAGGCATAGTGGCATGTGCCTGTAATCCCAGCTACTCTGGAGGCTGAGGCAGGAGAATCACTTGAACCTGGGAGATGGAGTTTGCAGTGAGCCAAGATTGCGCCACTGCTGTATAGCCTGGGCAACAGAGCAAGACTCCATCTCAGGAAAAAAAAAATCTTAAAGCCTTTACTTTTACTCTTTCATCCATCCCCTCACCCATGTATTGATGAAAAAAATACGTGTCTGGCATACATGAACTCAAACTTGTAGTCCAGGTGAGCCCAGGCCTCAGCAATGGCAATGGTGTGGCTCAGCATACACACAGCTCTCTGTACCTTGGTCAGGTCTCCACCGAATACCACAGTGGGAGGCTGATAATTGATGCCATCCTTGAAGCCAGTGTGACATCAATCTGTACAAACTGGATGCTGTAGTTGGTATTGATGGTGACAATGTCAGCATTAACATATTTGGGAGCCATATCACCATAGTACAACAGGCAGCAAGCCATGTGTTTACCATGGCAAGACTCACATTTTACCATCAGATTGGTTGGCTCAAAGCAAGCAAGGGGCCTATGTGGGCAGAGGGAAGTGAATGTGGGGATAGGATACCAGGTTGGTCTGAGGTTCTGCCAGATCAGTATTTAGGGCTCCATCAAGTCTGAAGGAAGCAGTGATGGAGGGCACAATCTGGCTAATGAAGCAGTTCAGGTTAGCGTAGGTTGGGTGCTCAATATTGAGATTTCTGTGGCAGATGTCATAGATGGCCTCATTGTCTACCGTGAAGCACAATCAGAGTGCTCTGGGATGATGTGTGTGGTGAGGTTGAAGTTGTAGGGCTCAGCTACAGCTGTGGAAACCTGGGGTGCAGTGGGGTTGGGTAAACGGAGAGCTCCAGCTTGGACCTCTTGCCGTAATAAACAGAAGTTGTCATGTTGCATGTGCTCTGTGTATCAAATACTCAACATAATGGTATGATCAGGGACAGAGAAGGAAATGAAACAAAAAGAGTAAATCCAGCTCTACCTATTTTCTTTCTATTTCGACTTCCTATTCCTTAGAAGCTATTGGGGTCCTGACAGACTATATATGTAAAAAAATATAAATTTTGCACAAGTGATAAATTATTTTAGATTAGTGAGATTGCCTTCAGTTGCAAGTAACAGAACCTCACTAGAGACTGGCCTAATTTTAAAATGAATATATTAGCTTATGTAATGGAAAAGATCAGGGAAAGAGCGAAGTATGCAAATGCAATAGGAAACTATTTTTTATCTTTTGGCTCTGCTTTTCTTTGTGTTGGCTTCATTCTCTAGTAGATTCTCTTCAAATGTTAGTGCAGATGGCTACTAGCATTTCAAAAGTTATATCTTACTAGTTTAGCCACTTTCTCAATAGTTGCATTAGACATTTCGGAGCTGAAATCCATAGGTCTTGATTGGGTAACATGTCCAGCCTTGAAAATATTCACCATCATTTCCTGCCAACTGCTGGAACCAATGGGGTGGAGTTAGCATAACTTAAACCTTAAAGATCAAAAAAAAAAAAGGAAAAGGGAATGGTATCCTAAAAGAAAATCAAAGTGCTATTACATAAACAGGAAATGCATGGTGGGCAGAGAAAAATTACAGATATCTATTCTAGCACTCACCTACGTGCTTCAGTACTCAACAAATGCAGGAGGGAACATAAATTATTATAGTCAAGGGTGACTTGACTTTGCTTAACTGAAAGCAAAGAGGGTTATGATGCTAAGGACAGGTGGAAAAATCTGACAGATGAAACATTTTCAAGTTACCTTCTCTTTAACACTGCATTTCCCCAGAGGTTTGCACATATACTAGGATGAGATAACATCTTTTGCATTTGCATTTTTTTACAGAAAAATGTATTGGTGGAAAGAAGTTATGTAGGCTATAAAACCACATTTTAAAACCTTGTAAGTAGTCAGTGTTCTTCAAATAAATAAATATTTGGATGTTTATTAATATATGGATATAAAGGTGCTGGTCTGTTCTTTAGATAAGATTATTTTGTAACTCCCGGGAAGTCGCTGTGATTCACCTTTGCTTAATCTGCAAGCGGTGTTGATTCCAAACAAGCACAAGGATGTTTAGAATGGGAACCTTGTCTTTGTGTCCTGTTTTTCTACAGGTAGCAATTACTGTTTCCACAAGCCTGGAGTGTAGGTTATGGGATGGCCACTTCCTCCTTCAAATCACATCCATCAATCTGTGTGGGCAAAGTCCATCACTGTCATCTATTGATCGTCTTTGACTTGGGTGGAACAGATTTTCAACTGTCACAAGTAAAATACTCTCACAGACCAGCGAAATTCATACAAACCCAAAAGACTATGCTTTTTTTTTTCTCTTTTTGGAGACAAGGCCTAACTTCTGTCACCCAGATTGGAGTGCAGTGGCATGATCATGGCTCACTGCAATTTCCAATGCCAGGGCTCCTCCCACCTCAGCTTCCCAAGTAGCTGGAACTACAGGCATGTGCCATTATACCCAGTGAATTTTTTGTACTTTTAGTAGAGATGGAGTTTTGCCATGTTGTCCAGTCTGGTCTCAAACTCCTGGGCTCAAGTGATCTGTCCTCCTCAGCCTCCTCAAGTGCTGGGATTACAGGTGTGAGCCACCCTGGCTGCCCCAGACTATGCTGTAATATTTCTAATACCAGGAACGAAACTGCTTCTATGAAAAAATATTTGAGGAATATTTTTAATTTGTTGCTGGAATTGATTTGTGTGTGTGTGTGTTGCTTAATTTTCTGTTCTGGACAAAAAGCTGTCAAGTTGGATCAGGCCATTTGATCCTATCCCATTTCCAGTCTTCTTCTAGGACCTGTGAGCATGAGCAAACACTTTTTAATTATCCTGATCAAGTGTGGGGAACATCCTTTTGCTGACCCCACTTTTAATCAACTGTGATTGCCTAGAAGCAGGTGAATTGATTGCTCCTGTCCTCCCCAACTAGCAGGAAGAGTAAGTCATACATTATCCTGGCCCTTTGAAAAATCCAACTCAGTGATTGATTTTATGGCTGCCAGTGGCAGCAAATTCCTCAGCATGAATTCTACTAAGTGAAGAAGTGTTTCCTATAACTTGCTTTAAATTTCCTTAGGATTAACTTCTCTGAGTGGCCCAGTCTCTTATGGGACAATGTAATAAGGATCTATCAGTTTTACTGCCTAGTACATATCTTTAATGCCTAAGTAAATCTCTCTTATTTTTCAGCCCAGGCTTAGTAATTCTGACTTTTGAAATCTCCTGTCATGAATGAATCTACACGACACTCTATTTTTTGCCCTGCCCTGGAATTCAGCCATTCCTGCACTGCATTTCTTAAGGTGAGGAAGTGAAAGAGGAAGACACCAATCCAATTGAACATGTATTATTCTCTTCGGTAATGCTATTGTATTATATCCTCTTTCCTTCTATTTTTGTTTATTCTCTTGATTTCTCTGCACAAAAGAGGGAAATCCATCCAAAGCCATGGAAAGTTTCCTTGAAAGATTTTCATCTAGTCACACTTACATACAGTGCAATGTGCCTCTCTTACAGCATTATACAGTTTGGGATTTGTTTGTATTCCCATGAGAAATACCCCTAACAGTGCTTTGGCATATATTTGTTCCAGTTTCTAGATTGCTTGGGGAGGGGGAGAAGCTTTCTTTTTATTAAATAAAATACACATCTATTTTATTAAATAGACACCTCAAGCATTAGTTGCTAATGAAACAAAAATATAAATACAACATGGAAAACTATTCCAAATACTACATGTTCTCCATAAATGTATTCCCACAATGTGCCTCCACATTTGTCCCCAAAATGTGCCTCATCTCCCTGCATTTCCAAATAATATTTCTGTTTTCATTTTATTAGTTTTGCAGTGTCACTGTCAAGGTAGAATTACTGGATGGCTTAAGACAACTTTTGTAAAATTTTCAAACCCTAAATTAAAAAATCATCTTTCAATAAAACAGATCTTGTGATTTATTTATTGGGATGTGAGAGGGACCTACTGATTCACAGTCATCCAGTACATGGACTTTGAAATATATTTGAGTTTGTGGAGGCAGGCTGTAGAATGACAAAAACAAACAAAAACCCCACAGTACAGACCCAGTTGGGCTACACACAGACAGGTTGGTTTTAATTTTATTTTAATTTTGGAGTTTCTGTGAAAAGAAGAATGAGGAGAGAGAAAAAAGGGGAAGAGTGAGAGAGCATATTTATGGTATGACAGATTAGGAATGGCTCTGCAGTGATCTCTTTCTTTCTTTTTTTTCTTTTGTTTTGTTTTTGTTGTTGCTGTTTTGAGACATAGTCTCACTCTGTCACCCAAGCTGGATGGCAGTGGCATGATCCTGGTTCACTGCAACCTCTGCCTCCTGGGCTCAAGCTATTCTCTTGCGTCAGCCTCCCTAGTAGCTGAGACTACAGGTGCATGCCACCATGCCTGGCTAATTTCCTTTTCTGTTTTTGTATTTTTAGTAAAGATGGGGTTTGGTCATTATGGCCGGGCTGGTCTCAAACTCCTGATCTCAGGTGATCCACTTGCCTTGGCCTCCCAGAGTGCTGGGATTATAGGCAAGAGCCACCGCACCCAGCCCTGATCTCTTTTTCTGCCCTTCCTCTCTACCTTCTTCCTTCCCTTCCTTCCTCTTTTCCTGCCTTCCTCCTTCTCTCCCTCTCTTCCTTCTTTTTTTTTTAAATTAACTTTCACCAGAGATTATTGAGTCCCTCCCAGGTGTAAATCTTGTGCTAGGCACGAGGGTACAGTGATAAGATACACGTGGTTCCTGAGCTTGCAGAGGAGAACGAGGCAGCCAAAAGCATGTGTATTAGGAGTCATCCAGGAGGAGCCATAGATGCATGGACAAGGAGAGCATATGGCTGTGAGGGTTTCCTGTGGGAAATGATGCTAAGCCAATGTGTGAAAGGTGGGTGGAAATCGCCAGGGGGAGGAATTATGGACAGAAAACAAAATCATCCCCAAAATGGAAGGAGCTCATCACAGAGGAGCTGAAGGGCAGTGCTCCAGGTGGAGAGTGCTCCAGCAAGGCTATCCAGGCTTGGAGCGCTGGTCATTGCTTTGAAAACAAAACTAATGCCAGAACTCAGAAACCTATTTGGGAGAGATAAGGTGTGTTCTTTTTCCTAAATCTAATGAAGATTAGGTAAAGTTGGTATCATTAGAGTAAAATTATCTGACATAGCTACAGAACTCCAAGAATATACTAAATGAAATTCAAGAATATACTAAATGTCTACATCCCTGTCTCCTCTCCCTAAATGAGGACATGAACATGTGACATGGGCATTCCAGTGGGATGAGCTGAGTGCAGTGGAGGCTACTGAGGTTGCAAATTGGCAGGTGCAGAGGGATTTTTGTCTTTAAAGGTTCTCCTCTCAGCATTAGGGACATATGACTTAGTGATACCATAAAAAACACTTTTTCAAGTACTTGATACTTTTAATTTTAATTAAAATGACTGTTTTTAGAGACGGTCTTACTCTGTCACCCAGGCGGGAGTGCACTGCAGCCTTGAACTCCTGGGCTCAAGTGATCTTCCTGCGTAAGCCTCCCAAGTAGCCTGGACTGCAGGCATGCGCCACCACACCTGGCTAATTTTTATTTTTTTGTGCAGGTAGGGGTTCCCCAGGCTGGTCTCAATCTTCTGTCCTCAAGCCATCCTCCTGCTTTGGTCTCCCAAATTGTTGGGATTACAGGCTCGAGCCACTGTGTCCGGCCTTAATACTATTAAACTTTCTCTTGATCTCTCTCTCGCTTTCTCACTTGGTAGCCAAAGCTATAAAAGTCACAAAAATTAAGCAATTTGAGATTTCCCACCCAGGGAAAGGGTCACTCTGTTGGCAATGAGAGGAAATTAAAGGTTGGGGTCATGTTCTCTTTGCCCATCCTTCTATTAGTGCAGAAAGATAATTGCATGGCTCTGATTGCATGGAGAGATAAAAGCCCAGCTCACCTCCCCCCCGACCCCCACCCCCACTTTCCTTCACCATGTCTCCAGGACTGACAGCAGACTGAGGGACGTTTGGCTTCAAGTAGGGAAGAAAATTTGCCAGAAAAGGCCTCAGAGCTGGGCAGAGCTCTGTCTGATGGAGGCCTGACTTGCTTCTAAAAAGAGTGCAGTCTGGGCCCATGCCCTTTTCCCAGATCATTTTAAATCTTGTTGAATCAGTTCAACTTCAAGTCTAACAGACTATCTTCTTCTCTCTCTTAGCTGAGCCTTCAAGTCTCTTTCAGTTTGGGCTAACAAAGGGGAATGGTGAGAAGGAATATCAAACGTACAGATTCTCTTTTGCAAATGTAGGGATATATTCTGGGGCGTGATTGAGGGAGTCAGTGTAGGGTCCTCAGCCATTATCCAGTTTCTGGCTTCAACACCTTTTTTTTTTTTTTTTTTTTTTTTAGGTAGAATTTCACTCTCCTTGCCCAGGCTGGAATGCAATGGTATAATCTCTGCTCTCTTCAACCTCCACTTCCCAGGTTCAAGTGATTCTCCTGCCTTAGCCTCCCAACTAGCTGGGATTACAGGCATGCACCACCACACCTGGCTAATTTTTTGTATTTAGTAGAGATGGGGTTTCACCATGTTGGTCAGGCTGGTCTCGAACTCCTGACCTCAGGCAGGGATCCACCCGCCCAGGCCTCCCAAAGTGCTGGAATTACAGGCATGAGCCACCATGCCCAGCCAGCACCTTGTATTAACAGAAAAAATTAAAGATGAAGCAGAACCTATGTGTCAAATTTTCAGATAGCCAGGACTCGGTCATGTTTATACAATGGCAGACAAATGTTTTGGATGCAAACGGACAAATGACATTCAGTGTTCTTAGCTTAGGCAGATATATTGCTTAAATTTGGAACAACACTTTCTTCAAAGGGTGTAAAGAACAAAACTCTTTTGCTTAGATATATTTTAAAGCAGTTTGAAAATAATATTACAAAAAGTTTTAAGCTGAAGTTTTTTATTTAACTACTATATATATTTTGGTGAGGGCAGGGGTCAGGATGATTGGTGTTAATTCAGATTCAAAGAGGCCCATCTTTTATTTTGAAGTGAACTTTATACAAGGGCCACTTGAACTGGACAGCAATGCTTGTGGAATCATCCTGGCAGGTAACATGCTTATCAGGCCTGACAACACTGTATTCCTCTGTATCCCTACATGTTCCCCAGAACCGCTTTTGGAGTCTTCTGCAGAGAAAGTCCTCAAAACTGAATTAAGTGGCTGATCTAGCACAGCTGAAAGCATCTAAGGATGCCAGCATCCCCAGCCCCAGTGTCCATGTCTGAACCTGGCCTCTAATCCCTTTTCTATTTCCTGTTTCAGATAGAAAAACATTCCATAATGGGGGTAGTCAATTCAGTGTAGCGATGACGACAACAATAATGTACTAAAGACCCAGATGGAGCACGCACTATGCATCAGACTACGCTAAGCATTATTATTTTATGTACTCCTTACAGAATCTGAAGGCAGTATGTTCCTGTTTCACATTTCTTATTTCTATTTCACAACTAGGGAAGCTGAGCTTTAGGGAAAAACTGCTCAGTCACAGGGTTAGTGAAAGGCGAATCCCGGACCCCACGTTGAGTTAGTCTGATTCTGGAGAGTGTGTCATTACCCAGACTCACAAGCCTGGACCTTAAGGCACAGAAGGTTCTAGAAAGGAAGAGAAATTTGGGGGTGGGGGGTTAGGGGGAGGGAGTCTTGCTCTGTCACCCAGGCTGGAGGACAGTGGCACGATCTCACTCACTGCAACCTTCACCTCCTGGGTTCAAGCCATTCTCCTACCTCAGCCTCCCCAGTAGCTGGGATTACAGGCGCTCACCACCACGCCCAAGTAATTATTGGATTTTTAGTAGAGATGGAGTTTCACCATGTTGGCCAGGCTGGTCTCAAACTCCTGACCTCTTGATCCACCTGCCTTGGCCTCCCAAAGTGCTGGGATTACAGGCATGAGCCACCACACCTGGCCTCAAAGAGAAATTTTTCTGGACTCTACTATGCCCAAAACAAATTTAGGGTGAGAGGCCTGTCCTTGGGATTGATTATTTTCCTGTTTCCTTTGTTCTTCCTTTTCTTTGTCTGACAACTCTTTCTTGAACTCTGCCAGAAAATTGTGATGGACACCTGAGTGTGGTAAGGAGACTGAATGAGAAAGACTGCTCATTCGGATCCCCTGCCCTTTTCATTCTCCTTCTCACAGGACGAATGAGCTGAACAATCCTAAAACCTGGCTGCAGTCGTGGCTTTGGAGGACGCCTGCAGACCCCTGTCTTCTACAGTTCAACTTTTCAAGCCTACTTTGTAATTCCTAGGCAGAGTTCTGAGCTCTGATGTCATCTTTTAGTTTTACACTTATTCAAAATATTTTGATCCCAATATGCCCTTGGTGCCATGCTTTATTAATGTAGATATAACTCATATTAGTGGTGTCTGTTTTGGAGCCATTTGCCCTGCATATGCTATTGGGTTTCATTGTTTATCTTAGTTTTAAAAAAATTCCATATGCTCTGACCTCCTGACACCTAAGCCCTGCCTGTGAGGTTAAAACAGGAAAACTAGTTATTTGATATCATGAAGGCAATTCAGCTGGTAGACACACTCAAATGTTTCCATTTCCACTGGGGTGTCCGCATTATAGGGAACCATAGATTATTAATCAGGGATGCTCAGGAGAAAAATGGTTTCTTTTGTTTACTTGTTAATTTCCAAAATGAACTCAATGCAAAGAAGATACCACCATGGTGTATTTATTTTGTATTGTTAGCACCTATCATTATGTCATTGTGTAAGAACTGCTCAAGTAAATTGTTTTAAAATCACATGGATGGCGTTATGTCCCTTCTCCCATCCGCCTGCAGAGTTACCTGAAAAAAGAAAAAACATGAGCGTCAGCCAGGTCCTGGGGTGAGGAGGCTGCACTGTGTGGGGGTGCCAGGCTAGCCTGGGCATCTGCGGGCAGCCTTTGGCAGGTCACCAGACACAGGGCAGCTTACAGTCCAGGACTGATCCTAAAGGATCCTGAGCTAGCAAGTCACTAATGGGAACCAGGGTCGAGAGTGGAGTGCGAAATTTATTCCGTGGACCAAGACCTCTGAGGAGGAAGCAACTTCGCGTAAGGACATTTTCTTCCTAGTTTTAATTTTCCTTCATTTTAACTGCTACACATTTGCTACTCATCGGATTCCTCAGCATATCTAGTTGTCTGTCATGGGTGGTCCTGGATGCCCCGTCACAAGAATTTATCTCTAAGAACGTACTGGCTGTTTTGGGGAGAAAAGATGCTGGTTTATGTCATATGATATAAAAATGGCTAACATTTTCTAAGCACTTATTTGTACCAAATGTTGCACTAAGATGTGCATGGGATATTTCAGGTAATTCTCAGAAGCTACTGTCTGGGTGCTATTACCAAGCCTAATTACTGTTGAGAAAACAAAAGCATGAACAAGGTAGGCAATTTGCCCGAGGTCACAGACCAAGCAAATCACCACGCTCCCCTGTAGCCTGATGGAGTTCATGCTCCTAACAGTGACCCCCATGTTCCTCTAGATGGAGGCAGCGCTTGCCTTGGTGTCTGTCTGGAGCTATTAGCAGGCTCTGCATCTCCATCTCTGCTAAGTACCTATTGTGCTAAGGTGTACTTGCAAACCACCGAAAGGGGCATTGGGCTGCAAAGCAAACTAAACATACTCTTACAATATGATCTAGCAATCACACTTCTTGGTATTTACTCAAATGAGTTGAAAATTTATGTCCGCAGAAAAATCTGCGCATGAATGTTTATAGCAGTTTTTTTTTTTTTTTTCTTTTTTGAGACAGAGCTTGGCTCTGTTGCCCAAGCTGGAGTGTAGTGGCGTGATCTGAGCTCACTGCAACCCCCGTATCCCGGGTTCAAGCGATTCTTCCGCCTCAGCCTCCTAAGTAGCTGGGACTACAGGCACGCACCACCACGCCCAGCTAATTTTTGTATTTTTAGTAGAGAGGGGATTTCACCATGTTGGCCAGGCTGGTCTTGAACTCTAGACCTCTTGATCTGCCTGCCTTGGTCTCCCAAAGTTCTGGAATTACAGGCATGAACCATGGTGCCGGCCTTTATAGCAGCTTTATTCATAATTGCCAAATCTTCCAAGCAACTTAGGTGTCCTTTAATAGGTAAATGGATAAACAAACTGTGATGCATCCAGACAATGGAATATTATTCATCAGTAAAAAGGGAGGAGCTTTTGCACAGGTTAGGCATCATCATCATAATAAAAAAGCACATTGCTAAGTAAAATAAGCCTATATGACAAGGCCACATACTGTATAATCCCAGCTCTACGACATTCTTGAAAAAGCAAAACTATAGAGACAGTAAAACAAACAAGCAAACAGGCAAACCCAGTGGTTTCCAGGGGTTTTGGGAAAGGGGGGGTTGAATAGGCAGAACACAGAGGATTTTTTGCTCTCTTTTTTTTTTTTGAGACAGAGTCTCACTCTGTCACCCAGGCTGGAGTACAGTGGTGCAATCTTGGCTCACTGCAACAACCTCCATGTCCTGGGTTCAAGCAATTTTCCTGCCTCCACCTCCTGAGTTGCTGGGACTATAGGTGCGTGCCATTACGTCTGGCTAATTTTTGTATTTTAAGTAGAGGTAGGGTTTCACCTTGTTGGCCAGGCTGGTCTCAAACTCCTGACCCCAAGTGATCTACCCACCTTGGCCTCCCAAAGTGCAGGGATTACAGGTGTGAGGCACTGCACCCAGCCTG
>PVKP010031553.1:0-26868 GCA_004027715.1 Plecturocebus donacophilus | reverse complement strand
TCTCTTCCTCTTTCTTTTTTTCTTTCTTTTGCTGTTTCTTTCTTTCTCCTTTTCTCTCTTTTTTTTTAAAAAAAAAAAAGTCATTAGGTTTCAAGATCTGAGAATAATTCTGTACATGCTCTGGGCCTACAGAGACAGCTCCTGCCTCTCTGCCTGCCTCTCTGGCCTCTACCTCCACATCTGTGGATCTGTCCTTTTCAGTCATTCATCTTTTTCCCTTAACAGTAGCACATGTTTACAGCTGAGCAGCTCTATCAACTAGTTTCCTGACTATAGAATCCCAGATGTCTAACAGCTTTTCTTCATTTCATGGTCTCTGTCAGTCCAGGCTGGCCATGTTCCTATTGGTATAATACTCTCAAAAATTCTGTGGGTCTCCTGTGTATGCCAAGGGTATACACATCATTAGACAGAAGGATTCTCCACAGATACTTCCTGATTAACCCCACCTCTATTCCTGGCTTCTGCTGAGACGGCTGATTGGAATCATGAGACACACACCTAATCTCTTTGCAAAATGTTGTCTAGCCACAGGTTTGGAGCTCTCTCCACAATGTGCTTTCTCAACAGAGAAACCAAGAACCTCCCAAATCATCAAGAACTGGTTCCTTTATGCTTAACAATTCCTTCCTCAATTTATCTCTTTCCTCTTGCACTTCACTATAATCAATAAGGAAAAACCAGGCTGGACCCTCCATATTTTGCTTTGAAACCTCCTCAGCTAAATATCCAAGTTAAGTTCTGCTTTTCACCCAACAGCAGAACATAAATCAGCCAAGTTCTCTGACACCTTATAAGAAGAATCACCTTTGCTTTAGTTTCCAATAACATGTTCCTCATTTCCTTCTACCATCTCAACAGAAGTACCTTTAATGTTCCTATTTCTAGCAACATTCTTTCTATATATATGATGTATATATATTCTCTAAGATGATAGAATGTTTCTCAACCATTCTCATTACTTCCATCTGAGCCTTCACTAGAATTGCTTTTAACATCCATATTTCTAGCAACAGGCTCTTCCTCAATGCTCTCGAGGCTTTTTCTATCATGAAATTCAAAAGTCTTCCAGCCTCTGTCTATCACCCAGTTCCAAAGCCACTTCCACATTTTTCAGTATGTGTTACAGCAGCACCCACTTTCCAGTGACAAAGACTGTATTCACGTCCTAGGGCTGCTATACCAAAGTACCACAAACTGGGTGACTTAGAACAACAGAAATGTATCCTCTTACAGTTCTGGAGGCTAGAAGTCTGAAATCGAGGGGTCGGCAGGGCCATGTTCCCCCTGAAGCCTCTAAGAAGGAATCCTTCCTTTCCTCTTTCAGTTCCTGAGGGCTCCAGGCATTCCCTGGCTCACCACATCATAACTTCAATCTCTGCCTCCGCCTTCACACGGCCTTCATGTGTGTCTCTCTGTGTTCTCTCCTCCTCTTATATGGACACCAGTCATGTGATTTAGGGCCCACCCTACATCTAGGAGGACATCATCTTGACATCCTTAACTAGTTACATTTGCAAGGACCCTATTTACAAACAAGGTCACATTCCAAGGTTCCAGGTGGACATGAATTCTTGGGAGACACTAACCTACTACAGATACTATGGACAAAATTTGCAAACAAGTGACAACTTACAGAAAATATTTCAAAGTCTGAAATCATTAAGGATTACAATGCATAACATGCAAGAAACCCAAACCAACAACATGGGAAATCCTACAGAAAAGCAGGCAAAAGAGATGAATACACAATCCACAGAAGCAGACACCCAAATGAATAAAACTTTTATAAAGAGCTATTTGGCCTCACTTAATCATAAATTAAATCAGAATTAAAACAAGGAAATCCTACTTTCTGCCCATAACATTGGCATGAAACATTAAGTTAGATAACATGTGTTGAGAAGAATGTGTAGAAATAGAAACCCTACATAAGCTACACTGACTTCTCCTCTTGCTCAGAGTAAATCCAAAGTCTATACTCTAACCCACAAGAGACTGCAATTACTGGTCCCACTACAGCTCCAATCTCATCTCCACCCACCCTCTGCTTCCCTCTCTCTGCTGCAGCCCATCAGTCTCTGTGCTGTTCCTCTAACAGGCCAAGCATGCTTTGACCCCTGGGCTTTGGCACCTACAGTTTCCTCTGCCTGGAATGCACACTCCTTTCATCTGAATGGCTTGCTCTCTAATTTCATTGAGTTCTCTGCTCAAATGTCACCTATTTAAGGAGTCTTCATCAATCACTCTAGTAACATAGGACAGAACCCTCTCCCTTTCCTGATTTTTCTCCATCATGGTTCCAATTCTCCAGAACATTTTAGATTTTGTTTGTCTGTTTCTTGTCTATCTTCCTCTACTGGAATGTACACTCAGTTCTGCTCACTGCAGCATCCTCCAAGCCTAGAACAGTTCCTTTAAAAAGGTGACATTTGAACAAGGAGAGCTCAATGAAATATGGTGCTCAATAAATGTGCTGAATGAATAATGAAGTGTGACTGTTTATTGATTACTATACATTGAGTGCTTTAGTTGTACTATCTCATTTGATTCTTACAACCATATGAGTTAGTCATTATTAATTCCATTATACTGACTTGGAGACTGAGGCTCAGAAGGGTTAGGTAACCAGTGGAGATCACACAGCTAACAAATGATTGATCTGAGACTTGAGCCCAGCCTGGTTGATTCAAAATCCCAGACCCTCACACTTCATTGTACTCTGTCAATCACTCAGAGTTCACAGTTCTCACGTGACAGTCATGAATGTGCACAGCTGAGATCTCCTGCTGCAGGGAACGTGGTTATCATGCTTCTAG
Organism: Plecturocebus donacophilus; assembly: GCA_004027715.1. NCBI lineage: Eukaryota > Metazoa > Chordata > Mammalia > Primates > Pitheciidae > Plecturocebus > Plecturocebus donacophilus. Next base: position 24,049 of record PVKP010031553.1, on the reverse strand, counting down.
ATCCACCACCACATTAGTGGTAAGGCCACACTTCCCCTAGACTGCTCTCAGCCAAGGACTAAGCATAACTGGTACTAGTTCAGGCTCTTCTAGTGGCAGCTTTGGCTTGACACTCCCCATCAGCCTGGCCAAAACCTTCTGAGACCTGCACTGGGCCTGAGATTCTTCCTATCCCATTCTCCTTCCCTCCCTATCCTTTCTCAGGGTCAGACCAGTGTTGAGGTTTGAGGCTGTCTCTGCCTTCTCCTGCCCCCTCCCCTTTGTCCTTTATAGATATCCTTCCTGCAATGAAGCTCTTGTGCCCCTAAGCCCACCTTGGCCTCTCCTTCTTGGATGTCCAGCTCTAACACACTTCATGACACTCAGGAGTCAGCCAGCACAGCACATGCTAAAGCTGGGAACACACATTCCCCAGACCCAGCAAATCCATTCATATATATATATATATATATATATACACTCAGCAGAAATGCAGACATATTGTTACAAAAGATAAGGACAGGGCCGGCATGGTGGCTCACACCTGTAATCTCAGCACTTTGGGAGGCCAAGGCAGGTGGATTGCTTGAGCTCAGGAGTTCAAGACTAGCCTGGGCAACATGGCGAAACGCTGTCTCTACTAAAAATACAAAAATTATCCTGGTGTACCTATAGGTGGGGAGTACCTATAGTCCCAGCTACTCAGAGGGCTGAAGTGGGAGGACTGTTTAAACCTGGGTGATGGAGGTTGCAGCGAGCCAAGATCATGCCACTGCACTCCAACCTGGATGACAAAGCAAGACCCTGTCTCAAAAAAAAAAAAAAAAAACCAAAAGGACAATAATGTTCAGAGCAGCGCTATTCATAATAGCCCCAAATTGGAAATTACTCAAACGCCTACCAATGGTTGAATGGGTGGCTACGTCATGGTTTTTCATACAATAGAACATTATACAGCAAAGACAATGAACAATCTACAACAATATGAATGAATCTCACAAATATAACACTGAGTGACATATACCAGATGCAAAAGAATATATACCGTTAGATTCTTACTTTCTTTTAGCAGGGTCTCACTCTGTTACTCAGCTGGAATGCAGTGGCTCAGTCTCAGCTCACTGCAGCCTCTACCACCACAGTCTTAAGTAATCCTCCCACCTCAGCCTCCCAAGTAGCTGGGACTATAAGGGATGTCTCACCACATCCAGCTATTTTTTATTATTATTATTATTTTGTCGAGACAATGTTTCATCATGTTCCTCAGGCTGGTCTCAAACTCCTGGGCTTGAGCAATCCTCCTGCCTCAGCCTCCCAAAGTGCTGGAATTACAGGAGTGAACCACTGTACCTGGCCTTATATACTGTAAGATTCTATTTATGCAAAGTGCAGAACTAATTTATGATGTTAAAAGGCAGGACAGCAGTTACCCTTGGAAGGTGGGGTAATGACTAGGAGGGACTAATAGTAAATTCTAGTTATGTTCTATTTTTGCATCTGGATAGAAGTTATGTGACTCAGTTTATCTTCCAGAAATCAGAAATGTGCAATTATACAATCTGTACACTTTTCTATATGTTACACTCCAATAAAAAATATCTTCATGAAAAAATAAAAGAGTAGGCCAACATTAAACTCTCAACCAAAAGTCAATATCACAACCCAAGTGATAAGTCCTAACCTTGTTCCTGTCAGGGCCCTACCATCCTCACAGTCACATCGTGGCTCGAAACTGTCCCTTGCCCTTATCCTTGATGGCCAGTATGTCACCAAGTCCTGATGACTCTTCCTGCACCATCCCTGTCAGCTCTGACTTGTTTTCTGTGTTTCTGCTGTCACTCCTCCATTTGATACCTGGATACAGCAAAAGTTAGCATCTAACTGGTCTCTCAGCCAGGGCCAGGATTAGGGTGAGGCAAATAAGAAATATACCAAACGCAAAGGAATATATACTGTTAGATTCACTGTCAGAATATATACTGTCATTTTGCACCTAGGGGGCAAAATGTAAGGATCATCACCTTCAGGATCTTGTAAATTCAGGATCAGCCCCTGACAGTGATGCTTCGTTACATTTTCCCTGCCTCAGCCTAGTCCCAGCCTACCTCCAGCTCTCCACTTCTCCCCCCAGCACACATGGCTCCATGTTGCCAAATTATTCTTGTTTCCATCATGGCCCTCCTCTGCCCAAGGATTTCCTAGTGCCCCATCTGCCTGCTAAATTAAGGATGGCCCTGGGGTGGTCACATATCTCTCTTCACCTCCGTTGCTTTATAAAGACAGTGAGAAGCTTGGACCCAAAGGTTTCCATTGAGTGCCAGCTCCAGGCAGTTGTAACAGCTATCTTAAGCCTTGGGTTGAAATAGGACTCTGAGGCAGATTCCCTGTACAAATGTATCAACTGAGCATGGTGGCTCACACCTGTAACCCAGCACTTTGGGAGGCTGAGGCAGGTAGATCACTTGAGGTCAGGAGTTCAAGACCAGCCTGGCCAACATGGTGAAACCCTGTCTCTACTAAAAATACAAAGATTAGCCAGGTGTCGTGGTGAACGCCTGTGCTCCCAGCTACTCAGGAAGTTGAGGCAGGAGAATCACTTGAACCTGGGAGGCAGAGGTTGCAGTGAGCCGAGATTGCACCACTGTACTCCAGCCTCAGCAACAGAGCAAGGCTCTGTCTAAAAAAAAAAGTATCTATTTGAGCTGCTATAACAAACTAATACAGACTACTAGATGACCGAAGCAACGATTATTTCCCACAGTTCTGGAGGCTGGTAGATTTGGTGTGAGGTGAGGGCTCACTTCCCAGTTCACAGACAGTGCTTTCTTGCTGTGACCTCACATGGTGGAAGGGGCAAGGGCATTCTCCAGGGCCTCTTTTCTAAGGACACTAATCCCATTCCTAAGGGCTCCATCCTCATGAACCAATCATCTCCCCAAATCCCTATCCTCTACTGCCATCACCTTGAAGGTTAGGATTTCAACATAGGAAGAGTGAGGGGACATAAACACGCACCCTATAGCAGCAAGAAAGAGGACAACCATGATACGCATGTCAGGTATTTGTCTTAAGTAACTCTAAATCTAAACCGTGTACCCCAGCCTTCCAGACCCTCCATCATCTAGTCGTATCCTGCAGTGGTCCTGTTTCCTAGGGAATCATTTCTAAAACGTCCAGCCTAGGTTCCAAAATACACTAGGCAGGCAGACTGAAATGAGCCAAACTGACCTGGAGGCAGCACGGTCATCTGTGGTGGCCATGTCACTCTCAGGTCCACCAGGGCCAAGCCCCTATGAAGGTGGTCAGTCCTCAGGCCCCCAGGCCTCATCTCCATTTTTAGAATCCAATTACAAAACACTGCTCTGATCTCGCTCCAGAGAGCTGATTTATGCCCCAGCTAAGGGAAAAGGAACCAAAAATATTGTACCCATTTGTTCGAGCTATGGATGGTTAAACAGGGTCACCTCTCGCCTGCCAACTGGCCTGGTCCTCTCAGCTCCTCTGGAACCTGCTGAAGGCAGCTGGATTTGGCAGGTGGCCAGGCAGGTCGGCCCAGCCAAGAGGACAAAGCCCAGACTGTGAACCCATGGAAATGCCAACCCAATGCCCCTTGGAGGCCCCCAGGGTTTACTGAGTCTAAGACTCATACTCACACACACACCCCTAACAGTTCGTGAGTTATGAATGGAAAAATCTTCCTACTCCCCAATTTTTCTTCTTTCTTTCCCAGCGTCTTTTCACCCAGATGGTGATGTCTGGGCTTTGCCAGAGCTAGCACATGCAGGGATCTCTGGTCAGAGAGACTCCAGAAGATATGTCCTTCCCCTTCATCTGGGTGGGCACTAATGCACAGCCACCCAAAAGGCAGGTGGGGAACGCAGGTATGTATAAATGCAACACAAGATTTGTGCTCTGCTTGGGCAAAGTGCCAGAAAAACCCAGAAAAGAAGGGACATTCTCCAGAGTGAAGTATGAAGGCTTCTTGGAGGAGGTGACTGATGTGGACCTTAAGGGATAAATAACACCCTATCAGAGCTGCAAAAAAACAGAAAAGCTTGTGCCAAAGGATAGAGGCAGGAATAAACCTGATTATCAAGCACCTGCTAGCGCTAAAAACCCCAGAACAAGGCCTGTGTGGCCTCTAGGCCATGACCTCATTTCTAGCGCTTAGGGACAGTGGGTGGCAAGCTTTGCTCTGCCTTCTCCACCTGGACAGCATTTCCAGTCTGCTTCAACATCTCCCTACAGACCACCGTCAGACCTTCCCAGGGATATTCCTAACATCCCTTGTCCAGGGAGGACCCGTGTGGGGAAAATCGTGGCAGGTAAAACAGTAGGAAGTGAGGTTTCTAGAGATTGGAGGAGCCAGAAGAAATGAGCGGGGCAGCTGGGCTCCGCTCCTCCCTCTCCAGAAACGCCCTGCGAGGGGTTGATCTGGCCTCCTTCCTGCGAAGCTCGTCATCCTTCACCCACTGCTGCCCGCCCCTGCTGAAGCCCCGGAGGCATTGCGGCCAAGTAAACAGCGGGGCCAGCAGTGGGGGCATGAGACTGTGCATGTGTCATGCTCACTGGGGCTGAAGCACAGCCTTTTCCCATGAGCCGAACTGAATAACCTGATTCTCAGGAAGGAGTGTCAGAGAAGCCACTCGGAAGGACTTGCATACTCTGTGGGGACAATGTATGAAAACAGAGGGTAAGAGGGACAGAGGGGGATGCATAAGGGAGGGGGAGGGAAGAAACCCCCTTTTCTCTCCATCCAACAGTTCCATCCCCCACCCCCCAACTCGCACCAATTGCCTACAGGCACCCTTCAAAGGCCTTCTCCTCCACAGCGCCCTCCCTGCCTGCCCCGGCAGTCTACCCAAGGGTAAGAACCACTCTCTCTAGTCCATGGTCTTAGGCAGCAAGGCTATGCAATGGAATTAACCAGGGGTCAGGAGGCTAAGTGTAGATTTTGTTTCCAGTAACACCTCCTCTAAGTGGGTGACCTTGGGCAGGGTTCTCATCTGTAACAAACATAGGTTTTTCATCTGCCAGTTGAGACTTGCTCATAGTACCTACCTCCCAATATCGAAAGGATTAAATGAGATATTTGTAAAGTCCCAGAACGTACTTCTCTAATATATGCTCCATTTTCAAGTGCACAGCTCACCTCCTCCCCTACATTGCAAGCTCCAGAGGGGAAGTTTTGTGCTTCACACAGCGCTGGGCATGGGGACGGCTCAATAAATGCCCTTTGGAAATCACAGCTTATCGAACAAGAGAGAGGAAAAGGAGGCAGAATCCTGGGAAGGGTGCTTTGACCCCCCAGGCTGGGCGGGAGGCTGAGTCCCATCTTTCTAATCTAGTTGTAAAGCGCTTGTGTTCATTATTTTAACAGTTATTCGTGATCAAACGATTTGGTGTTAATGTGGATCTAATGTATAAATCCATACGGGTCCCACAGTCATTTAGCATTAATTAAACGAGGACATTCTAAGGCTGGGATTCCACTGGGTTTATCGCGCTTAGCAGTGAATGGCAGAAACCACTGGGCCACTCTGCTTTCTCTCTGCTCCTGTCTTGTCGCATTTACCTCTGGAGAGCAGGGGCAAAGCAGGCTTGAAGCTACCCTGGGACGGAGGGTGGGGCACAGGGAGGACCCTGGCTGGGGTGCAGAAAGATGACTGACAGGTGGGAGGTCCACAGAGGCCCAGCTTGCAAAGCAGAAATAAGGGCTGTATTTGCATACCAAGGGCCCGGATGTCCTAAGAACAGGATTTTAGTCCTGCTGTGCTGCTGATGACCAGCTGTGCGGCCTCATGCAAGACACTTCCCTTCTCTGTCTTCATCGGCTAATGAAGAAGCCTGGATACGCCAACCTCATTCTCCCTACTTGGAATGCATCTCTTTAAATGGCTGCTCCTTTCCATCTTTCACATCTCAGCTCACAGGACGGCTCCTCCAAGAAGAGATAACCAGCCTGTTACCACCACTGCCCACCACCCAAGCACCCTGGAGCACATCTCTCTTTTATTTTCTTAACGGAACTTACCACCGTCTTAATTATCTCTGCATTTGTACCCACTTGTTCCTTTGCATATTATCTCTGATGACAGTGGGAGGAGTCACCACTGTCATCTCCACAAGATCAAGGGCTTCATATGTCTTATTCATCTCTTTACTACATTCAGTACGTGGCATATGGTAGGGCCTCAAAAAAATATGTCCATCAGCTGAATCATTAGGTGATCACTAAAACCCCTCCAGGATGGCTCTCAATGGTCCCTGACACCCAGAAAGTAAGGGTGGTATAGGGTGCAGGAGAGTGGGGCTCATCCAGGAGAACTCAAAGGAAAAGGACAATCAGAGCTGGGTTCTGGGGGACAGAGGAAAGCCAGCCTAGAGAAGGGGGAAACGTAGGTGTCATCTTGAGCACGCAGGCAGATAGGAGCCACGGTGGTGGAGAGCTTCGAGTCCCTGCAGCTGCTACACCTTCAGGCTCCCAGCCAAGACCATTTGGTGAACTCTATTACTAATCACAATACAGAATCCCTTGTGGACTAGAACAGTTTCTCTTCAAGGCAGTGACATGCATATCACTTCACTTTATTCTTCTGCCATCCTCTTGATACAGGGGAGGAGAAAATATCTCCTTCCGTTTATATTTATAAAATTAATAACAATAATTACTCATTTGTATAGTACTTTCCCATTTCCAGAACATGTATTCTTATACAAGAATGATAGTGTTTATCCCCAAGTTGCAGAGGAGGAAACTCAGAGAGGTGAAATGACTTGTCCAAGGTCAGTCATAGAGTATGTAGCCCAGAAAACTCAAGCTCCAAACTGCAAATTTTTCCACAACCCAATGGTCATTTTTCCAGATGAGGAAACTAAGAGAGAGAGAGAGAAAGTACATGGCTAGTTTATGAGAGCTCCCCACTTACACATCCAGCGTGCCAAGTTATTTGTAGGTCAGGATGAGGCGTGAGGACAGGGAGAAGAGAACAGTCTCCCTTTCGGACCTGAGCATGGAGATGGAGATCACCCTGAATGAAAATGTTCATTTTTACAGTTAAGGGAGAGAGGGGCAGAGACTTCTTGTGTTACAAAATTCTGGAATTCTCAGCTGAAAATGATGTTGGAGATGTCTATGATCCATTATACCCAGTATAATGGATGATCTCTCCTTTTTTTTTTTTTTTTTTTTTGAGATGTCTCACTGTGTTACTCAGGCTGGAGTGCAGTCGCATGATCTTGGCTCACTGCAACCTCCACCTCTCAGGTTCAAGCAGTTCTCCTGCCTCAGCCCCCCAGTAGTTGGGATTGCAGGCACATGCCACCATGCCTGGGTAATTTTTGTTTGTTTGTTTGTTAGTAGAGATAGGGTTTCACCATGTTGGCCAGGCTGATCTCAAACTCTGGACCTCAGGTGATCCACCCACCTCGGCCTCCTAAAGCGCTGGGATTACAGGCATGAGCCACCACATGTGGCCTCAGTTCCCTCTTCTAAGCTCTTTGATTTATCATCCTAATTTCTGATGTAAAAAGCATGACGCCATGCACAAAACGGGCCTTCAGTGAATATCCGATGCAGGGTCAGGCACTGAATGCAGGTAAATGAGGAAGATCAAGTGCAATAAGTCAATAGCCATTGGCACTCAGACCCTGTGGAAGGGATGCAATAGGGAGCGGTGGGGACTGTGGCAAGTTAGGAGAGTGTAAACTCCGTGTGAGGGGAGAAGGATTGCAGTCGATTGTTGCCATGTGGACATGCAGGCCCAGTGTTACCAATTTTTACAGTTTTTGAAGGGAGGTCAGAAGAGTGAAAAGAGTGAATCTCTATCAGAAATTCTAGAATTTTAGATGTGGGCACTTTAATGCACTCACTGTATAGGCCAAACAAAATATGTCTAACAGCAAGTTTCTTTTAACAGCTTTGTTGAGGTACAGTTGACATACAAATAACTGTACATAGTTAATGTGTACAACTTGATGATGTTCGACATATGCAAATACTCATGATACCATCACCACAATCAAGGTAATAGGCATATCCAACACCTCCCAATGTTTCCCATGTTCCTTTGGGTTTGTTTGTTTGGGTTTTTTGTGGTAAAAACACTTAACATGAGATCTTAAGCAATTTTGAAGTACACAACACCAGATTCTTCGCTCTAAGCACTATGCTGTATAGCAGATCTCTAGAAGTCATTCACCCCGCAGAACCAAAACTCTACATGCATGGAACAACAACTCCCCATTTGCCTCTTCCCCTAGCTCCTGACAGTTTGCTCGAAGCCCTGGGTGCTGTTGGTACAGCCAACTGTTTTCCCTGCTGCTGAGTTTGACAGTTACTAATACGTCATACAAGTGGAATCATGCAGTACTTGTTCTTCTGTGACTGGCTTATTTCACTTACCATAATGTCCTCCAGGTTCATTGCGTTGTTGCAAATGACAGGATTTCCCTCTTTTTCAAGGCTAAGTAATATATTCCACTATATGCCTCTACCATGTTTTCTTTACCCATTCATCTAACGGCAAGTTTCTATCCCTTGTCCATTGGTTTGACACTTGTAGTTAAATGAATAAATTAACCCTGTTCAAAGCCTTCATTGTGAAGACGCGGCAACTGGAGGAGTTAAGCCATGTTCCTAAGGTCACAAGCAATTAGGGGCAAAGCTTAAACCCCAGGTTTCCAGATTTCCAATCCAGTTCTTAAACTGTTGATCCAGGGACAAGTTCAGTGCGACACAAATGATTGTGTCTATGAGGACCCATTAGGTTTGGGGCCACAGCACCACATAGTGTGCCATCCTGTATCCACACATTCCATCCAGCCCAGACCCGGGCCCAGAAGCCAGGGCCCATTGTCCCATATGGGCTGAAAGGCCTCTCTCACCGAAGAGGCACAAGCGGCAGCACCTCCTGGCCTCCCTCCAACCAAAACCTTGGAAGAGCCCTTCACGCCCTCCCCTGTGCCCCATCCTCTGGCCACTTAGCATGCAGCACCGTGGCACAAGCCGGCTGTCACTTAGGCACTTACAGGCAGAACCGTGGAAAAACCAAACCACTGTTATTACACTTAATAACCAGTTTCCACATCATCAACTCATTGGAGTCTGACAGGCGCTGTTAGGGTGTCAGCTCTCTTGGCCTAACAAGTCAGCACACGCAGGGTTGGGGTGGGGGCAGCACCAGGCAGGACTGGGCACCAGCCTCGCGTGAGTTATTCCATCCCCCTCCTGCCCCACTCGGAGGACATACACCCAAGGGCAGCCGAGGCTTCCACCTGCCTCTGCCCCCACACACTCAGGAGGTTAGTGACTGCATCAATAGTACTCAGGGTTTAGAGGAGGATCATAACCCCAGAGAAGGGCACTCAGGGCCCTGACTGGTATCTGAACAGGAGAAAATAGCCTGGCGTGGCAGATTAGGGGCCAAGGGGTCTGAAGGAAGAGAGTCCAGGACTGGGACACCTGGTTGGATCCTAGCTCTATTGTGTGGCCCTGAGTAAGATATTCCATCTTTCCAAGCCCCAGCTTACCCACCTATAAAAGGTGGTACCCCAAAGGGTTCCTTGGAAGGCAAAAGTGCCAAGCATGGCATCCATGCCCAATAAATGGTGAGCTATAACAGAATGAAGATGAGCAAAGGGTGGGGATCCTAAGAGAAGGACACAGGACAAGCACAGGGGCTATTAGAAAATAAGACCACTGGCCAGGTGCAGTGGCTCATGCCTGTAATCCCAGCACTTTGGGAGACAGAAGCAGGCAGATCACAAGGTCAGGAGTTCGAGACCAGCCTGACCAAAATGGTGAAATCCCGTCTCTACTAAAAATGAAAAAATTAGCTGGGTGTGGTGACACGTGCCTGCAATCCCAGCTACTCAGCAGGCTGAGGCAGGAGAATCGCTTGAATCCCGGAGGTGGAGTTTGCAGTGAGCCAAGATCCTGCCACTGCACTCCAGCCTGGGCAACAGAGCAAGACTCTGTCAAAAAGAAAAAAAGAAAAAAAGAGAGAGAGAAAAAGAAAGAGAAGAAAATAAGACCACTGAGAAATGCTTCCAGATCGACCTAATATACTAGAGGAGGTTAGGTCTTTAGAGCTGTCATTAAAATAGCTAATAATAATAAAGCCTAATATTATTTTCATTGCACCGCCTTTTAGAGTTAACTCAAGAGACGTTAAGTCACTTGCTTAAGGTAATCGGCAAGCAAGTGGTGGAACTTGGCTTGGAGGCCAAGCAAGTGAGACTGCAGCCTGTGAACTCAGCCATCCTTGCCCCTTCTCCCTCTCTCCTCCTCTTCCAGCCCATCCGGTATCACAAAAGAAGATCTGCTGGGGGGCAGGGAGCAGGAGGGGCTGGCTCAAGGTGAGGCAGGATCTGGGGCTCCCACTACCAGATCATTCCCCACTGAAACAGTAAATGACCCTAGGGACTTAGGGAGCAATTCAGTGGTGGAGGTCAGGACCAGAGGCCTCTGGAATGCAGTGATCTGCCTGTTGCTCTGGCTAAGGCCACTCAAGCACCGCCTTCCAGGAGGCCCGGCCAAAGCAGCGGTTCCCACCCAGAGCCTTGGAGGACAAAGGGCTAGCCCGTGACCAGACCCTGGCACATACACCTACCTGGCGGAATCTTCCTGCCGCCTGCTGCTGCGCGGGCCTGAGGCAGTGCAGTGCTGCCATCTTTTGGCCGCACGCTGCACTGCATCCCCACCTGCCTGGTTCAGTGGACCTGGCTGAAGGCAGGGCCCCAGGCGCTCCAGCTGCCCATTCTCCTGTGCTGCGGCGTCTCTGAGCCTGGAGAGGGTCTACCCAGCAAGCCCTGTCAGGGCAGCATCTCCATCAAACGTGGCCCAAGATGCCAGAGCAGTCCCGCAGCCACAGAGGGGACTTGCTGCCCTTGCAAAGGGACTGTGGGCCATGGCCCCAAGGGACCCAGGGCTGGCTGGGGTCCCCCACTCCATCCCGGGGTGTGTGCAAGGAGGCAGAGCAGAGACAAAAAAAGTGGGTGAGTGGGAGAGGGCTCATCTCCAGGGACCTCAGCAGACAGTCTGCCGCCTGCTTCAGCATGAGCTGAGATTCCCAAGATGCCAGGAGCAGTTGTCTGAGGAGCAGAATTATGGGTGATGAAAATGATTTTGTTACCTTGACAGTTTTATTATGATTATTCCATTATTTTTTCTTTTTTCTTTATGCTTAATTAGAATTTCACATTTTTCTACAACACCAAAGTCTCAAGAAATAATTTGTTTATAAACTTGTCCGAAAGTAAATTTGCTTTTAAATAAACACAAAATTCTAGAGCGGAAAGGGCCCCTTTCTTTCACAGTTGAGGAAAATAAGCTCAGAGATAGGTGACTTGCCTGCCCAGGGTCACACCACTAGTTTGTGGCCAAGATGCACTAGAACTTCCCTCTCAAGACAGGGTCGTTCTCCTTTGAGAATGAGCTGAGCCATGGCCAGGCGCAGTGGCTCACACCTGTAATCCTAGCACTTTGGGAGGCTGACATGGGTAGATCATGAGGTCAGGAGTTCAAGACCAGCCTGACCAACATGTCGCTACTACAAATACAAAAAATTAGCAGGGTGTGGTGGCGCACGCCTGTAATCCTAGCTACTCAGGAGGCTGAGGCAGGAGAATCACTTGAACCTGAGAGGCGGAGGTTGCTGTCAGCCAAGATAGTGCCACTGCACTCCAGCCTGGGTAACAGCAAGATTCTATCTCAAAAAAAAAAAAAAAAAAAAGGGTGAGCTAAGCCTTTCCCTGACCCTCTAGCTAGGGTGAGATCCCCTCTTTGTCACCCATGATATCTGTTTTTCTGTTTACTCCCTGTCTCTCTTATGCAAGCTTCATAGGGGCAGGAACTTTATCCATTTTGTTCACTAAGGTATTCCTTGTGTCCATTGTAGTACCTGGCATGTGGCAGATACTCCATAAATACATGTTGAATCGATGCATGGAGTTAATCAGGGAAGGCTCCCTGGAGGAGGTGAGTTATATATCCATTTTTGAAAAGGCACTTGTAACGGATCAAAAGAGAAGATGAGAAGCATTCCTAGAGTTGCAGGATGGCCTAGACCTGGCACACAGTAAATATGTGCTCCCAAATACTTGCAGGGAAGGGGAGAATGCAGAGTGGTACAGATGGCCCCTATACCTGTAGGGGCCTGAGCTGGGATCTCATCCCTGACCCTGATTCCTTACCTTGTCTTGGGAATCTGGGAAGAAGCCAAAAAGAATCCATCTAAGGGCCAGGAATGACACTCGGAGCTGAAGCCTCCATCAGCCTAACTGGATCTGATGAGGTCTTGCTGGGCCTGGTTGGACCTGACCATCCAGGGTGGACAGATGGGGCCTGGCTGGGCTGTGCAGAGTCTGAGCCTGGCTGAGCTGGGAACCCCCTTCTTACTCCCATATTTAGGAGACTCTAGCACCTGTCATGCCAGCCTGATCTCCCAGAGTTCTAGTCTAGAGACATAAGGGGGTGGGGGTCAGGGGGCAGAAACACTGAGGCCAAGGGGAAAATGTGAGGGGGTCCAAATTTATGCATGGTCTTGTTTCTAGGGTCTTTCATAATACCACTATTACTTTAGGAACATAAAGACGCATTAAGATGTCATGATCATGTTGAGATATGGAAGCCATTTAGTATGTTTAGGTGTAGATATGCAAGTCTGAGAAAAAAATGGAAAATTGCAGTGGGGGGGGAATGAACATTTCTGAATGGAAAAAAAAATTCTTCTCTTAATTTTTCTGAAAAAGTTTCTCAAAAGGTTCTTGGGAAAAGATTTATTTCTCCCAGAATGGTACATCATGTCTGTCTCACAATAAGGCCAGAAGCCAGGTGCACCTCCCTCCAACCCCAGTCAGAAAGGAGATGCACATTTGCTGAGCACCTGCTGTATGCCAGGCTCCAGACTGGGCTCTCTGAGAGCGTTGCCTGGTGTGATGGAAATAGGTCCACCTGTAGATAGAAGCACAGGCAGCCGCAGGAGCCCTGGGTGGACCCACAGTGTTCTCCCTGACAGCTGGGGGTGTGTCTGAACCTCAGCCGCCACCTGTGCAGGCTTCCCCTGCCACACAGAAGATGGGTGGGGTTCCAGTTTGTCCTTAGGCCTGGCATATACTTGGAAAGTGGGGTGCACATGCTAGCATGGGGTCCTGCCCTCTCTCCTCCCTGAAGTACTTCGTGCCCAGCCCTGAACAGAGCTCAGCCCCACGTCGGGCTTCAGACTTTCAATTTCCTCCTACAAAGCTGTTCAGCACCAAAACCTAAAGACACAGGGTTGGGATGTTGATGAGCCCCACCCAGGGAACTGGAGCTGGGCTAATTCTTTGTTGTTCGTAAGAAACAAGAATTCAGAGAGGAAGAGGACAAAGACAGAATGATAGAGCGCACGTCAGAGAAAGACTCAGAAACAGAGAGAGGAGGGAAGTGAGAGAGACAGAGAGAAAAAGAAAGATGGGGAAAAGAGAATAGAAGAGAAAAAGAGAAACCCAGAAAGGAGGTTATGAAGCATGGAGGGGAGGAGAGAAGGACAAAGGATAGAGCAACAGTTAGGGGGCCAGGGAGAAGAGGGACGGCGGGGGTTGGGGGGAGAGAATCTATCTTTCCCCATGCCCACCCTCCAGGCCCCCCTCAACCCCCCTGGAGGAACCACTCAGAAATGGGAGGCGGGAAGAGGGAGGGAGATAGGCAGAGTCACCAGGTAACCTTGGAGACGAGAGAGAGCCGGGGAGATGGGTGCCGGGGGATGGGCAGGGAGGGGCGCAGGGAGATGGGCATCAGGAGATGGGCAGGGAGGGGCTCCAGGAGATGGGTGCTGGGAGGGGCGAGGCAGGGGGTGGGGGCGCAGGCAGGAGACCAGCAACAGGTCCCACCACCTGGGGATGGGCGGGTGGGGACGGAGGCCAAGGAGAGTGACCCAGATGAGCTGGGGGAGGGAGAGGGACCAAAGATTCCAGGAGCAAACGTAAAGAGGCACGAGAAGTCGGAATAGGGAGATTTTACCGAGAATCAGTTTAGGGGAGAAGGAGCAGGGAATCTGGGAGCTACGATAAGAGAAAGGGGGGTGAAGGGGGGTCAAGCGGGGTGGGCAGCGGCGATGCAGCCAGGAGTAGCCAGGCCACATGGACGTGCCAAAGTGAAGGGGAGCTGGGCCAGTGGCTCTGGACAATAAGGCACAGGTGGGAAACATTTACAGCAGACTGGCTGGGGAGCCTGTTTCTGATCCTTTCCCTGAGACCTGCTAAAGGCAATGCATCTCAGCTGTCTGGCCAGGGGAACAATTCCAATCACTTGGGTCCCAAATCCTGAGTTGTGCTGTGTGCCTGGTGCTTTGCTGGGCACTCTGGGGGACATGGGAATCATTAACAAACATATGTCCTGAAGACACTCATGGGTTAGTAGGGGAAGCGAGGTGTGTATACAAACAACGACAAGCGGATGGGGACAGGGAGGGACTCCCGGATCACTCACTGCCAGCCAGGGGCCCATCAGAGGGAGCCTTCCCCAAGGGGCCATGCCTGAGCCAGGTCCTGAAGACAGGGCAGGGCTGAGACCAGGGGAAGGTTCATCAGGTAGGGGGCATAGGAGCCTGTAGCAGGCAAGACAGAGAAGCCCAGGGTGAGCCCAGGTCTGCCACAGGCTAGTGTGGGACCCAGGACAAGTTCACCTAACCTTTCTGAACCTGTCTTTCCCCATCTTGCAGAATTTCCTAAGGATTATGGATATCTCTATAGTACCTGGCACATAGCAGGTGCTCAATTAAGGGTAACTATCATTGTTATAAAGAATAAGTAGAAAACAGTGAGCTAGAATAAAAGGAAGTGGCTAGAAATGAACTGGAAAGGGGACAGCCTCACCGCCCATGATCGGAAGCAGCTGTGAGCCAGTCAGGAGGTCCTGCTCCCAAAGATTCTGTGGTAGAGCCCTGGTTGGTGTCTGGTAAAGAGCTGAGTGGCTTACCATTACCAGCCAAAAAGAGCAGTTGAGAGTATGTTGGTTTTAAAATGTGTCCACAATTTTTTTTAATGTTCCTTCCAAAAAAAAAGCCTGATTTCCCTCCACTTGAACGTGACCAGACTTAGTGACTCACTTCAAATTAAAAGAATTGTTCAAAGTTACAGAGTGACTTCTGAAACTAGCTCATAAAAGACATTGTTGCTTTCTTCCTAAGCTCTGTTTCTCTCTTGGATCACCCATTCTAGGGAAAGCCATGCCCTGGAGACACTCAAGCAGTCCTGTGGAGAGGTCCACAGGGCAAAGAGCGGCGGCTTCCTGCCAGTAGCCAGGAGGCCTTGTGAGCCATGCAAGTAAATCATCTTGGAAGTGGAAGTGGATCCCACAGACACAGTCAAGCCTTCAGATGAGATGGCAGCCCCAGCCAACATCTTGACTACAACTTCATGATAGACCTCATGCCAGAAACATCTAGCTAAGCTACTCTCAAGCTCCTGATTCACAGAAACTGTATGAGATCATCCATGTTTGCTATTTTAAGCCGCTGAGTGCTGGGATCATTTGTTACAGTAGATAGCTAATATGGGGGCCTGTGACTGGGTCTGGAGCCACAACCCCCAATAGGGCATCACACCCACAGCAGTGACCCAGTCAGTGCCCATGGCAGTGGGTGGGGTGAGGTGAGGAGATGAGACACAGGGACCCAGGCAGGGCATCAACAGGTCCTGCCACAGCCAGAGCTCCAAATGAAACTCAGAGCGGGCCTGACTGTGTAGGGCATGGGCAGGTTCTGGGTTCTTCAGTATTTCCAGGAAAGACTGGCGAGATTGAGTTGGTCATCCTTGTTCCTGGTTGTACCCACATAGACACAGCTATGTGGCTCACCTAGGGAAGCAGGCAGGTCAGGGTAGAAGTGAGCACAGGAGGCATTTACCTCACGTGGCCTCAAACTCCTGTCTTCTACTTATTATCTGGGTTCTCCTGCACGAGTGACCTTGACCCTCTTTGCCTCACTTTCTCATCTGTGAAATGGTGATAATAAACCTACTTTGTGGGGTAATATTCTCATGGTGTGCCAGAGCCTCATTACCCCAAAATCAGATGATGAAATAAATATCCAGCATCATAGAAAGTCAGAGCTCCTTAAGTTTTGGTACCACCCAGCTCTTGGAGCCAAGAGAGCAGGGTTAGCTGTGGATCTCCTGTTTTTCTTTGCCTTCTGACTCACATGTGGCCCACATCCCTAAGGACAGAATTAATTTGTACTGAAGCTTAAAAGGAAAGATTATTTTTTAAAGCACACTGGTTATTTCTGATTCATATCCATCTTCCAACTTGTTTGCAGAGTAAATCTTGGCCTTGACTTCATTCCATTCTCATCACAGCCTAGTTGCTCACTGAGGCACATTTGCTTTGCTTACCTAACCCTCAGTCTCCTCGTCTGTGAAATAGGGCTAGTAATTGTACTGGACCCATTTGGTTGTTGTGTTGGATTAAATGAGGTCTCAGGGGAATGGGCCTAGTAGGCCCTCCTCAAATGCTCAGGATAACTATGGCAATGACAATTTCACCAGGGCCTGCAACACTAAATATGCTCTTGTAGCACAGAATGTAAACAACTTGGGGATCCCAACTTCTTTTATAGAAGGAAGTCTAGCTCTCTTTGGGCCTTATCCTTGAATAATTAACTGTTGGAAACCCCAGGAAATTCTGACATGAGGCAAGAATTTGTCTTCCACCCTGAACACTTGCTACATCATTCTGTCTACTGTTCATCTCTGTACCCACTAGTACACCTCCCACATCAGTGCCCACTGCATGTAGGGGATGGATGGATGGATGGGTAGACACATAAGTGGGTGCCTGGATGTGTGGATAAACATCCAGGATGTTTATCTACTCCTCACAGGAGTAGATGAGTGGATGTGGATAGATGGAGGGGTGGATGGGTGAACAGATGGGTTAGTAGGTGGATGGGTGGGTAAATGAGTTGGGATGGAAGGATGGATGGATGAATAGTGGGTTGCTTAGTAGATGGATGGATGGGTGGTCGATAGATGGGTGCGTGGATGGTGGATGGATGTGTGGGTAGGTGAGTGGATGCAGATGGATGGGTAGATGGGCGAACAGATGGGTGAGTAGGCGGATGGGTGAGTGAGTTGAAATGCAAGGATGGAAGGATGGATGTAAGCATCATTTCAGGCTGTCCTTCACTCCAGGCCCCACGCCAGACCTCACCCTAGTCTTTCCTTGGGGCTCAGTCTATAGAGACAAAATTCCTCTCCTCCAGGGAGAGAGGAGAGAGAAACATCAACCATCCCACAATTTGTTTTCAATTTTAATTATACACATTTCTGATGCATTCATCAACTTTCCCTATTAAGGCTGCCATAGTACCATCTCTGCCCTAGGGTGTGCCGAGGGAGAATGGGCTGTTCTCCCCAGAAGGGAGGGAGAGAGGTGTCCTAGCTAGGTCTAGAAGCCTGTGTTCTTCAGGGCTCAAGGGTCCAGCAGCCAGGGGCGAAGACACAGTCAGCAAGGCAGAAGCCTTCTACCATGTCCTGATCCCTGGGAAGTCTTAGGATTCTCTAGGATGAGGATAAAGAGGACCCTCCCCCAATCAACATCAGCACTCCACCCCAGAGATACCCAGAGAGGAAATGGCTGGCTAGTGGCTGGGAGGTTATTTTGATGTCATGGAAAGAGTCCTACACTTGGACTGAAGATTCAGCTCTGACACCTACTGACCGTGTGAACTTGGACAAGCCAAATGACCTCTTTGAACCTCATTTTGGTGAGGAGGTTAGATTAGACAATCTTGTAAGATCCTACCATCTCTCAAGAGTCATTGAATCCAGATCAGCATCAAGGTCATTCAGGAACTCTTGATCTGGACACAGGGATCAAAGCAGGAGAGTTCTTCTTAGTAGCTGGCCACCTGGTGGCCTGGATGAGTCAGGGAAGCCTCCCAGTTCCCCCTCAAGACTATGACTGTTGCCAGGAAGGACACCCTAGCAGAGCCTGGAGCCTCCACACCAAGGCTGGGGTTGGCAAGGAGGCTGTAGCAGTGCCAGAAACCTCTGAGCATGCCACACACCCTGTCCTCTGCAGAGGCAGCTGACCTGTAAAGAGTCAATACCCTTCTAGTCCCAAAGGTTCCAGGAGATGGAGAGCCAGAACCACTGCCTAGTGCCCAACAAGGGGATCATGGCCACATCTACCCTGCACCAAGTCCTCAAGACCCAGGTAGAAGCTCCAGCCACTGGCAGGACCAAGCTTCCTACCCTGCTCCAGCCTTCACCTTGAACTCTGAGCCCCAATCTCCCTGCTGTGAGTGCTACCTGGCCAGCCCAGACTACCCTGGCAAGGACATGGAGCCAGGCCAGGTCCCCAGCATGGATGGCAACTCATGCTGCTTCAGCTTCGCCAGGCCAGACTCCACCCATCAGGAGACACATCTCTCTGGAGCTCGGCCTCAACTGCTCCAAAGCCAAGCCTGGGAAGAGGGAAGGGTGATAGGAATGGCCAGCCATCACCTTCTGCCAAGCCCAGGGAAGACGTGAAGAGGGCTGGCATTATACAAGTACTTTCCTGGAGACAGTGTCTATTAGAAGCCTTTGCCTCCCTCTGGGTTCCAACCCAGCCTGGTCACCCTGTGGCCAAGAGCATCCCTGGCCCCTGGCTCCAGCCACAGTTCCAAAGTCAACTCATTCTTCAAGTAAAGGCACTGAGCCCAGGAAGGGGAAACGACTTGCCCACATAGCAGCAATAGAGAGAAGGGAGCTGTGCTGCCCTGTGGCTCCAAGGTAGAGGGATGGCAGTACAGGCTCCAGGACCCAGCATCATCAGACTCCTCCTTGGGTCTGGCCGACCCATGGGAGGGTCTCTAGGCAGACAAGAGACAGAGGCCTGAGGCACACCTGGCTTGGAGACTGGCTCCACCTGTCCTCACATGTCCCTGCCACTAACCTGCTGCATGGGCGGCCCTGAGAGACTGAGCCCCACTGTGTCTGTGGTTCCTCATTTGCCCGGCATCCGCCTCGGCTCAGGGCTTCTTGGGAGGTCCACATGAGCAAACGCCCTGCATCACCCGCAGATGCCAGAGCTGCAAAGAGACCTGGACAACATCCATCCCAACCTCCTGCTTTTGCAGGTGTAGAAGAGGCTCAGATAAGTTATGTGGCTTTTCCAAGGTCACACATTATGTCCTGTAAGAGCGTTAATTAAAACACTCATCACTGCACAAAGAAATAATATTAATAGAAACAATGTTTATATGACAGATATTTGCATCAATGATTATGATAAAAGTTATAGACTCTCCCTCCGAGAAACACACGTGTCAACATGCAGACTGCTCATGTGATAGCAGGGGGTTGGCTCCTGAAGCCCATTCATGGATTAGCCTGTGGTCAAGGATTCCAGCCCTGGCACTTGGACAACTTACCTAACTCTCTGTGCCACATTTCTTCAACAACCAAAAGGAATAATAATAGTACATGCCTCATAGTTGTCTGGAGGATTTATTGAGTTTGCAACATACCTGGAACAAAGCCTGGCACATAATAAATGCTGAATGAATGTTTGCCATTATTACTCCCTGAAGATAGTCTTGGCATCCAAGGAGCCCCAGATGCCAGGGTAGCCGTCCTCCCAAGGGGCCTTTCAAATGTCCAGGTGTACTTGCTCAGGTTTCCCCAAACTCCCAGCTTCAGCTGGGCTGGGTCAGCAAACTGAGACGAGGATCCCAAGCCACCCCCCCCCCCGCCTCCCACCACCACCAGGCAAATGACCATGACTCAGGCCTTGGTCAACCCCCACCTGCCCACTGCCCACCTGGACAGTCACTGGCTGCAGTTCCAGGAAGCTGCCTCTTCCCCTCACCCTCCCCTGCCCTTCCCACTGCCCAGGAATCAATGCAATCCCCTAAAAGCTCATAACTTGGAGGTAATTATAAGAAGCATCAATTACCCAGCAATGTGGATTTCATGAATTCAATTAATTTGCATGGCAATCAATACGGGCGGGTTTGCTGGGGTCCCCAGGGGGAGTTAGGACATTGTTCTGCACGCTATTGATTTTACAATGTAAAACAAAACCTCTCTCCTCGAATACATAGATGCCCATTCAGCCATATTAACTTTCAGATCATTTATTTTTGTATGTCTTTCAACTCTGTTTGTTGCTATCACACAAATGCAGAGTATTACATTGTAGGGAATAATTGAATCAATATAGTCATGCTACACCAGACCTCCCCAACTCAAGGAAGAAGAGCAGTTTGCCAACCAGCTCTTCTGCACCCTGCCTTCCCCAGCCAGCTGTCCACCTTCACACCCACCCCAAACTCTCCATCTCCCAAGCAGGCCACTCCCCTAACCCTAAGTCTCTCACTCTGTCTGATGTATCTACATTCAGGATAGACTTAAAGTGCAGCTGGAGAAATGTGGTTAGACGATGGGAAGAACTTTTCTGTCGGTGAATGGAAGCTCAAGGAGACATGGAAGGAATCGAGGGCTTCCCTTTTTGGAAGGGTCTTTGGAAACAAAACGATTACAGCCTGTTGGGGGCCTAAGCTGATGACCTCTCAGGGATCCTGGCAGGGGAGGAGTGCTTCTTTTCCTTCCCTAGAAGCATTGAGATTGAAGAGACAGCATTTTCTGAACATTAACCCATCTCATCTCTTGAAGAAGGCGAGTTTAATAAGAGGAGTGATTATCAAAAAAGCAGGGGCTACCAGCCTCAGCCTCCCATGCCTCCAGCTCAGGTGCACCCAGCCCTGCTGTGTTCTTGAATCCTGTCCCTCCACACCCAGCCAGCCAGCTCCCCGAGTCCTCTTTGAGGCTAGGCTATGCTCTGAACAGCATCTGAGACTCCTGCACACCCTACAAACACAGACACAGTCAAGACAAGGCTGGGGCCATCCAACCCAGCCATACCCCCAGGAGAGCAGGGACCACCTCCCGCCCTGCAAAGCCCCTACTCAGCACACCACCCTCCACTCCCCATATCTAGAGAAGGAGAGAAGCCTTTTTTTTTAATTTGCCTCTGCCCCCCACCCCCGTCAGGATATTAGACAGCTAAACAGCCTGGCGCCTGTTTCCTTCAGATAACCAGCTCCTGACGAGCCCCCTAATTGTCCCCAGAATCTCAGCGCCAGTGTATAGAGTAGGTCATTTAACCAACAGTACACACAACTAAATAAAAATCCATTTTCCAAGAGAAAATTCTATTCTTATCAGAGTTTTGCAAGAGGGTTGCAAGCGGCCCATGTTAATTGAAGCTTTGATGTTTATAGGAGGAGGCCTCTAATCAACGCCACAAACGAGGCTGATTCACTGCAGTGTGCCCCTCGGCCGAGAAGCAGAGTCTGGGGAGCTGGTGATGGGGGACATGGGGTGCAGAGGGCTGGACAAGGACAGAGGGTGCAGGCTAGCCACCAGACACCACAGGGTCCCAGCCACTGCCTCAGGCCCAGCGCCAGGCACAGAGACATTAGGGAGGCAGGTGGCTACGTCAGGAAGGTCAGCAAGGCTGGAGGTGAGCAAGACCCAGTGTCAGACAAGCCTGGTGATTTGCTCACTGTGTGGCCTTAGGCAAGTCGCTTGACATTGCTGAGCCTCAGTTTCTCCCCTGGATGACTGTAATCCTCTTTACCTATCCTCAAAAGCCATTTGATGATGATCAAATCAAAATAAAGGCAAAGAAAGTGAGTTTCATTTTTTAGTATGTCCTACAAACTAGGTTACCTGCTAATCACTTGACAAGTGGCTTAGAGTTGTGTATCTGATGCGCTTCCTGCCTTCTGCTGACTGCTTTGTGATTGTCCTCATCTCATTCATCCTCAAGGTGGGGAATCTTAGTCCATTTTGCAGATGGGAAACTGAGGTTCAAAGTGGCTATGTGTCTGGCTTAAAACTTCACAGTAGTAAGTGGCAGAGCTGAGATTCAAAGCCTGTTCTCTTCAACTCTGGAATCCAAACAGTTTTCTCTTACTTGAGCTGCTTCTCCTAAAACAAGGTAGGAAGGCCCATCCAGACCTCTCATGCCTATCTCCCCACTTCCTGTCCCTTAATCTTCACACACACACACACACACACACACACACACACACACACACACACACACACACACACAGAGTCATTTTCTCTGCTCCTCACACCAGAGCAGGCAGGTAGGCACCCAGAAACAAGAAAGCAGGCCTTGGGGGAATTTGTATGGGTTAATGAGCTATTATTCTTCATAAAGTCAAGTCTGCCAGGACCATAACAAGCTCTCAAGGACTGTCAGCCCCAGCACTGTGATAATGGTAGTGGCGATGATGGTTTTCATACCGAGCACACAAGAACTGCTAGAAAGAGACAATTAACAATAGCCATAAAATCATTAGCATCCCTGTTTTCTAGATGCATAAACTGGAGCTGAGAGGATTTTGGTGAGTCCCCCCTGGCCATAGCCAGTGAGCATCA
Source organism: Plecturocebus donacophilus (assembly GCA_004027715.1). Taxonomy (NCBI): domain Eukaryota; kingdom Metazoa; phylum Chordata; class Mammalia; order Primates; family Pitheciidae; genus Plecturocebus; species Plecturocebus donacophilus. The sequence goes on along the minus strand of PVKP010031553.1, from coordinate 1,648 downwards.
GCGTCAAGATGCCTCGAATCCTGGGCTTCAGCTGCAAAGCCATAACCAGTCCACTGCGCTCCCATGGGCCAGTGCTTTATAAAGAGCCTTGCAGCTTAGGAGGAAGGGGAATCTAAATATAGGCCTGCCTGGCACCCTGGGAGCAAATCTTGGTCCAGAGCACCAGGTATGGGAAGGAAGTGTCTTCAGAAGGAAAAGGAAAAGAGTGGGTGAATTTGCCAGGCCAGATTAGGCTAGAAAGAGTTTACACTCCATATTCAACATGTATTTACCTGTGAGCTGCCAGTCCTGTGCCAGGCCTTGTGGGCTCAGAGACACAGCAACACATGGACGAGAGGCTTGCATTTCCATGGGAGCTGTCCAAAGCCAGGGGAGCTTTGGCAGAGGTCTGTTTGGGGCCTCTGGGAAGGGGCGGTAAGTTTCAGCTGCCATTTCCAGGATGCTTGCGGGTGTCTGGGCCAGGAATTAAGGAGTGAGAGGTTCTCCAGGATATTTCACACCCATGTCACATTTGTTGACTTTACCAGCTGAGATCAACCAACAATGAGGAAACCAAGGCCCAGGGAGCTCCAGTGACTTGTTCAAGATCCCAGGACCTGTAGGGAGCTGAAATGAGATCCAACCCCAGGTCTTTGGACTCTGACTACAGCATCTTTCCCACTATGTCACGCCAGTAGAGGATGGATGCAAAATGTCAAGTGGCTAACGCAAAATCAGGCATTAAAAGCAGGTGTCAGGAAATGGGTACTGGGCAGAGCCTGCAGAGCTGGCCTTCCCCACAGGGCACCAGGGCCAAGATCTCCAACAGATAGTCCCTATACCCAGCAATGTCTGCAGAGCATCTGCAACAGCTGGATCCAAGGGGAGTAGGGCTTGGGGAAGGGAGGGAGTATGGACAGATCACTTCAGGATGAGTGGAGCAATTTTTTTTTGACACGGAGTCTCGCTCTGTTGCCCAGGCTGGAGTGCAGTGGCGCAATCTCAGTTCACTGCAACCTCTGCCTCCTGGGTTCAAGAGATTCTTCGAACCCCTGGCCTCAAGTGATCCACCTGCCTCGGCCTCCCGAAGTGCTGGGATTACAGGTGTGACCCACCATGCCCGGCCAAGCAGAGAAATTTCTACCCTGGATACCAACCTCTAGCTTCTGCCTGCTCGAGAGCTGTGGAGCCTAATAAGAGATGATGGTGAGGTTCAGGGGACCAGTTACTGATATGAGTCAAGGCCAAGGTGAATGGGATGTGTTAGGACCAGCAAGCCTCCTATTCCTTTACCATCTCCACCAGTTCCATTTGCTGTAACAGCAGCAGGGCTTTTTGCTATGAGCTGGCATACCTTGAGTTAAAGTTTAACAAGCACTTAGGAAAAATGCTTTATAAAAACAGGAAGTCACAACCTGAGTCTCCTGATCATGAAATCAGCTCCCTTGGAAGCCTGGGTTACTGGAAGGCTCCTAACTGGTCTTCTAACCCCAAACCTCTGTCCTATCCACTCTGTTCTCCACTCTGAAGCCAGCCAGAGAAATGACGCTAAGGTAAAATCTGATCATGTCACTCCCCACTTAAAACCCCGCAGCGCAAGCCAGGCACAGTGGCTCATGCATGTAATCCCAGCACTTTGGGAGGCCAAGGTGAGCGGATCACTAGGTCA
>PVKP010031552.1:0-26857 GCA_004027715.1 Plecturocebus donacophilus | reverse complement strand
CATCTTGGCTCACTGCAACCTCTGCCTCCTGGGTTCAAGCAATTCTCCTGCCTCAGCCTCCCAAGTAGCTGGGATTACAGGCGCCTGTCACCATATCCAGCTAATTTTTGTATTTTTAGTAGAGACGGGATTTTGTCATGTTGGCCAGGCTAGTCTTGAACTCCTGACCTCAGGTGATCCACCTGCCTCGGCCTCCCAAAGTGCTGGGATTATGGCATGAGTCACCATGCATGGCCAGGATTTTTCTTTTTTATCAGAATAGGATAAAATTAGGTTAGTAGTAATTTGTGCTTTAAAGGCTAATTATTGATGCACTTGGCATCTTGGCACAGGAAAAAATTAAAAAATAAAGTATTGAAAATCTGGAGAATTTTGAGACGGGGTCTAGTTCTGTCATGCAGGCTGGAGTGCAGTGGTATGATCACAGGTCACTACAGCCTCAATCTCCCTGACTCAAGTGATCCTCCTACCTCAGCCTCCTGTGCAGCTAGGACAACAGGTATGTGCCACCATGCCTGGGTAATTTTTTGTATTTATTTGTAGAGACAGCATCTCACCATGTTGCCCAAGCTGGTCTCGAACTCCTAGACTTAAGCAATCTGCCCATTCGGCCTCCCAAACTGTTGGGATTACAGGTGTGAACCAATAAATCCGCCAAGGAGAAATTTTTGAGAAATTAATTTTCAAATAAAAAGTAGTTACTGTTTTCTCTAAATGTTATATATTTCAAACGTGTTCTTTAGGGAGGTGGGGTGAAATATTCAAAATGGCTATTTAGGGCTGGACACGGTGGCTCACACCTGTAATCTCAGCAGTTTGGGAGCCCAAGGAAGGTGGATTGCTTGAGGTCAAGAGTTCAAGATCAGCCTGGACAACGTGGCAAAACCCTGTCTACAAAAAAGTGTGAGTGTGTGTACAAAATTTAGCTGGGCATGGTGGTGAGAACCTGTAGTTGCAGCTACTCAGGAGACTCAGGTGCGAGAGTGGCCTGAGCCTGGGAGGCCGAGGTTGTAGCAAGCTGAGATTACGCCATTGCACTCCAGCCTGGGTGACAGAGCCAGACCCTGTCTCAAAAAAAAAATAGTCTGTTTAATATTTTTAAATGTGTTTGAGGTCAGGGCAATAACTAAATGTCCAGACAGGTTATTTCAAAGTGCAATTTCAGGAAAATTCATATTTTATCTGTAAGTTATAGTGGGACATTTGTTTAAAATATCAATTTTTCTTTGCACAAATGAAGTGATTTTCCAATTTTAATTTTGTATATCTTTATAGTAAATAACTGTCATGCTGTATAGATACAAGATTCCTTATTTTGTTTTTTTATAATTAAGAGTTGAAGGTTTATATATTCATTTTAATTTTCTTCATGAAGAACTGGGAATAGTAAAATGGTGTGTCTTTTGTGTGTCTGTGAATTTCTCCTTAAACAATTTTTCTAAGATGGTGGAGTTACCTTAGGAATGGTGCTTTTATGTGAAGCTGCTACCTCTGACATGGATATTGGAAAGCGAAAGAGTAAGTCACATGTAACAATGCTGCCTGTAATATGGAAAAAGAGTAATTTCTTAATCACTTTTCCTCTTACATATAGGATAAGTATGTTATTTTACCCCTTCACTTTTTTTCTTTTAATGTCATGTCCGTTATTAAACCCCTTTACTATTATGAAAGTAACATATGCTCGTTATAGAAAACGTAGAAAAAAACAGAAGCATGAAACATTTTGTGGGAGATTCACCCATTATTCCACCACTGGAAAACTAATTATTTTTAAATTATAATATATTTATTTCCATTTATAAAAATATCTTAAAAACTGTGTATATAAAATTTTGGCAGTTTATACCTCCTTTTTAAACTCGAGTAAAACTTTTTCTCCAATTACAATGCATAATAACTTTTTCTATATGCAAAATTTTAAACTTATACTCTGTTTTTGTTTTCTTTAAGACAGGGTCTCATTCTGTCACTCGGACTGGAGTGCAGTGGTGTAATCATAGCTCACTGCAACCTCCGCCTCCTAGGCTCAAGCTGTCCTCCCACCTCAACTTCCTGAGTAGCTAGGACTACAGGCGTGTGCCACCATGCCCAGCTAATATTTTGTACTTTTTGTAGAGATGGGGTTTTGTCACTTTGCCCAGGCTGGTCTCAAACACCTGGACTCAAGTGATCTTCCCACCTCAGCCTCCCAGAGTGTTGAGATTACAAGCGTGAGCTGCTGTACCTGGCCAACTTATATTCCATGTTGTAGTTTAACTATTCAGATTTTTTTTTAATGTTTAATTTTTTCCTAATTTCAATTATAATAATTTTTTAGTAACTATCATAATACGTTAAGCATCATTCTTTTTTTTTTTTTTTTCTTGAGACGGACTTTCACTCTTATTACCAAGGTGGGAGTGCAGTGGTGCAATCTCAGCTCACTGCAACCTCTACCTGCCGGGTTCAAGCGATTCTTCTGCCTCAGCCTCCGGAGTAGCTGGCATTACAGGTGCCCGCCACCATGCCCGGCTAATTTTTGTGTTTTTAGTAGAGACGGGGTTTCACCATTTTAGCCAAGCTCGTCTCAAACTCCTGACCTCATGATCTACCCACCTCAGCCTCCCAAAGTCCTGGGATTACAGGCATGAGCCACTGCTCCTGGCCTCTTTTTTTTTAATTTGACACAGAGTCTCACTCTTTCGCTCAGGCTAGAGTGTTACGGAGAGATCATAAGTCACTGCAGCCTTGACCTCCCTGGCTCAGGTGATCCTTCCACCTCAGCCTCCCTAGTAGGTGGGAGTACAAGCACGCATCGCCACTCCTGGGTAATTTTTTAAGAGATGGAACCTCACTACATTGTCCAGGCTGGTCTTGAATTCCCGGACTCAAGCAGTCCTGCCTTGGCCTCACCAAATGCTGTGATTTACAGGCATGAGCCATCACACCCAGCCTATGAGTACATTTTCTTAGAGAATAAAAGACTAACTTTTCTACACTGACCATGTTTTAATACTCAGAAAAAGTATTTTATTTTTAATTTTTGTGAGTGCATAGTAGGTGTATGTATTTGTGGGGTACATGGGATGTTTTGATGTAGGCATGCAATGTGTAATAGTCACATCATGGAGACTGTGATATCCATCCCTCAAGTATTTACCCTTTGTGTCATAAACAATCCAGTTATACATTTTTAGTTATTTTTAAATGTACAGTTGTTATTGACTATAGTTACCCTGTTGTCCTGTTAAATAGTAGGTCTTATTTATTCTATTTTTTTGTACCTGTTAGCCATCCCCACCTTCTGCAGCATTCCCCAACTATCCTTCCCAGCCTCTGATGACCATCCTTCTACTCTCTGTGTCCATGAGTTCAATAGTTTTGATTTTTAGATCCCACAAATAAGTGAGAACATGTGATGTTTTTCCTTCTGTACCTGAATTATTTCACTTAACATAATGATTTCCAAGGCTGGATATGGTGGCTCATGCCTGTAATCCCAGCACTTTGGGAGACCAAGGTGGGCAGAACATTTGAGGTCAGGAGTTCTAGACTACCCTGGCCAATGTGGTGAAACCCCATCTCTACTAAAAATACAAAAATTAGTCAGGCATGGTGGTGGGCACCTGTAATCCCAGCCAATCAGGAGGCTGGAATTGCTTGAACCTAGGAGGCAAAGGTTGCAGTGAGCCGAACTGGCACCACTGCACTCCAGCCTGGGTGACCGAGCAAGACTCCGTCTCAAAAATAATAATCATAATAATTTCCAGTTCCATCCATGTTGTTGCAAGTGACAGGATCTTATTTTTTCATGACTGAATAGTACTGCATTGTATATATGTACCATGTTTTCTTTATCCATTCATCTGTCGATGGATACTTAGATTGCTTCTAAATGTTGATTAATGGGAACAATGCTGCAACAAACATGGCAGTACAGATATCTCTTTGACACTGATTTGTTTTTCTGTGGGTGTATACCCAAGCAGTGGGGTCACTGGATCATATGGTAGCTGAATTTTTAATTTTTTGAGGAACCTACAAACTGTTCTCCTTCATGGTTGTACTAACTTACATTCCCACCAACAGTGTACAAGAGTTCCCTTCTCTCCACATCCTCGCCAGCATTCGTTATTGCCTGCCATTTTAAATGGGGTGAGAGGATAGATATCTCATTGCTGTTTTTATTTGCATTTCTCTGATGATCAGTGATGTTGAATAGCTTTTTATGTGCCTATTTGTCATTTGTATGTTTTCCTTGGAGAAATGTCTATTGAGATATTTTATCTGTTTTTTGATTAGATTATTAGATTTTTTTCCCTGTAGAGTTGTTTGAGCTCCTTATATATTCTGGTTATTAACCTCTTGTCAGATGGGTACTGTGCATATATTTTCTCCCATTCTGTGGATTGACTCCTCACTTTGTTGATTGTATTCTTTGCTCTGCAGAAGCTTTTTAACTTGATGTGATCCTATCTGTTCATTTTTGCTTTGGTTGCCTGCACTTCTGGAATATTAATCAAGAAATTTTTGCCCAGACTAATGTCCTGGAGAGTTTCCCCAATGTTTTCTTGTAGTTATTTCATATTAATAGTTTGTAGTCTTAGGCCAGGCACAGTGGATCACAGCGGTAATCCCAACACTTTGGGAGGCCAAGGCGGGCAGATCACTTGAGGCCAAGAGTTCCAGACCATCCTGGCCAACATGGCGAAACCCTGTCTCTACTAAAAATAGAAAAATTAGCTGGGTGTGGTGGCAGGTGCTTGTAACCCCAGCTACTAGGGAGGCTGAGGCAGGAGAATCACTTGAACCCAGGAGGCGAAGGTTGCAGTGAGCTGAGATCGCACCATCACACTCAAGTCTGGGCGACAGAGAAAGACTGTCTAAAAAAAAAATGGTTTGCAGTCTATTAAGTCTTTAATTCATTTTGAGTTGATTTTTTTATATGGCAAGAGATAGGGGTCTAGTTTTGTTCTGGCTATGGGTATCCAGTTCTCCCAGCACCTTTTATTGAAGAGACTGCAATGTCCCCAGTGTGTGTTCTTGGCAGCTTTGTTGAAAATGAGTTCACTGTAGGTGTATGGGTTTGTTTCTGAGTTCTCTCTTCTGTTCCTTTAGTCTCTGTGTCTGTTTTTATGCCAGTACCATGTTATTTTGGTTACTGTAACTCTAGTATAATTTGTAGTCAAGTACTGTGATTCTTCCAGTTTTGTTCTTTTTGCTTAGGATAGCTTTGGCTATTCTTGGTCTTTTGTGATTTCATATAAATTTTGTTTTTTCTATTTCTGTAAACTTGTCATTGGTATTTTGATAGGAATTGCATTGAATCTGTAGATTGCTTTGGATATTACGGACATTTTAACAACATCGATTCTTCCAATCCACAAACATGAAATATCTTTCCATTTTTTGATGTCCTCTTCAATTTCTTTCAGCAGTGTTTTCTAGTTTTCATTGTAGAGTGCTTTTACTTCTTTGGTTAAGTTAACCCTTCTCCCATCTGCCCCCAAGAATACTTGCCAGCAGGGCTTGTGGCTGCAGTATTTGTCCTGAGATAACTTTGCCACAAAATATCTTGCTTTTATTATTACTTTCACATCCACTCTAATCTATCAACTTTTGGAACAAAATTGATATATTAGACTTCACTGAGTTCAGGTGATCCACTACCACCACTGAAAACAGTGCTGTAAATAGAATAATGTACTAGATATTATTCCATTTATATTACCATTATAGTGGTATTTCTATTTACAAAATATAGTAATTCTTGACCACTGAAAATGTCAAATCCTAGAAAATGTAGCATTCCATGTATAACGTTAACATTGTTCTCAAACAGTTTTTGGCCAGAGATTCATTTGATGAATCCGATTTTTCTGAAGTAGATGATTCTGATGATTCAGATGATTCTGATATTAGTTCTATTTGATAACAACTCCAAGAACAGTTTTTCTGTTTTATTTTAATATTGAAAAGCAGTCAGATTTGCTTCAGCCTCAAAGAGCATGATTATATAAAATTAAATGAGCATTGACAGCAAGCTGCACTTGTTTTTTTATAAATGAGAAAAGAATTAAAGAGAAATATGGTTTACATTTACACATTAGCCCTTAGTCATATTGTGTGAAAATTAGAAAAAGAATTGTTCTGGCTGGCGTGGTGACTCACTCCTGTAATCCCAGCACTTTCGGAGGCTGAGGCAGGTAGATCACGAGGTCAGGAATTCAAGATCAGCCTGGCCAATATGACGAAACCCCGTCTCTACTAAGAATACAAAAATTAGCCAGGCATGGTGGTGCGTGCCTGTAATCCCAGCTACTCAGGAGCATGAGGCAGGAGAATCAGTTGAACCCGGGGATGGAGTTCGCAGTGAACCAAGATCACACCACTACACTTCAGCCTGGGCAACAGAGCAAGACTCTGTCTCAACAAAACAAAAAAGAAAAAGAAAAAGAATTGTTCCATAAGTAAAACAAAACTGAAAATTGATTTTTTTTTTTTTTAAGACAGAGTCACATTCTGTTGCCCAAGCTGAAGTGCAGTGGCGTGATTGATCTCGGCTCACTGCAACCTCTGCTGCCCAGGTTCAGGCAATTCTCCTGCCTCGGCCTCCTGAGTAGCTGGGATTACAGACACCTGCCACTGTGCCTGGCTAATTTTTTGGTAGTTTTTAGTAAAGATGGGATGTCACCATATTGGCCAGGCTGGTCTCGAACTGCTGACCTCGTGATCCGCCCACCTTGACCTCCCAAAGTGCTGGGATTACAGGCATGAGCCACTGTGCCTGGCCAAAAGTTGATTTCTTATCAGTCACTAAGTATGTTTCCCTAGAGAAAGCTTGTCAAGTCTGTAGGCCACATGTGGCTCAACATAAATTTGTAAACTTCCTTAAAACATTATGAGGTTTTTTTGCAATTTTTTTGTTTTGAGCTTATCAGCTAACATTAGTGTTAGTGTATTTTATGTGTGTCCCAGGACAGTTGTTCTTCCACTGTGGCCCCGGGAAGCCAAAAGATTGGACACCTCTGCCCTAGAGCTTCCATTGCTGTTGGACACATGCTTTCCTTTATCCCTATCTCTGTAGTTCTTAGACATTTTTATTCCAGGGATTCAAAGAACCTCTGGTCGTGGCAATGCATACTTGAGTATTTGGGGAGTAGTATTTGTAGTTCAGTTTAGTAACTGCTGTGCTAATGTAGAATATGTGGGATTAGTGGAGAGAGCTATGAATCTAGAGCTAAGGATCAGATATTTTTTTCTCATTCAGATAAGGGATCCATGTTGATTGAGTTACATATATAAGGCTGTGTAGTTCCCCATGCGTGAATAAAGTACTTTCAATGAGGCTATCACAATGATGTCATCAGATGTCTAAGTCAATATTTACCGATAATATTACAAGCCACTTTTAGGGGTTTTAAAGTTTAATAAATAAGCCGGGCACAGTGACTCACACCTGTAATCTCAGCTCTTGCGGAGGTTGAGATAGGAAGATCATTTGAGCCTAGGAGATCAACATCAGCCTGGGCAACGTAATGAGACACCGTCTCCTCAAAAAAAAAAAAAAATCAGCCAGGTATGGTGGCACACATCTGTAGTCTCAGCTACTCGCGAGGCTGCAGTGGGAGGATTGCTTCAGCCCAGGAGGTTGAGACTGCAGTGAACTGTGATTGTGCACTGTACTTCAGCCTGGGCAACAAAGCAGGACCCTGTCTCAAAAAAAAAAAAAAAAAAAACCAACGGGTGATTTTCTTGTCAGTAGTAAGACAGTGTTTCTAACAGTAAACTATTGAGTGTAACAGCTTTAAAAGAATTCACACATTTGAATTTCATAATTATGTAAAGGAGTTACCCTATTATGTGATAATGGAGCCAATTAAAGGGGAAGGCATATTCCTGAAGATTAAGAAATGAGGATGAAAATTGTTGAAAAGTTGAGATCTATCAATAATGTACACCCCCCTTCCTTTTCACTCTCTGAAAGTATAGACTGCCCTGGTTATATTATATTCAACTTGCTCATTTTACTCTCCTTTTATTTTTCTACAGTAATGTGTGTGACTGGTATTGGACTTGTTGTATTATTCTTCAGTTGGATGCTCTCTATTTTTAGATCTAAATATCATGGATACCCATACAGGTATGATTCTTACTTTTTATTTATAAAGTGATTGCCAGTACTTGGAATGATTAGAGTTGATATTACTTTATAATACCCTTCTTTTTGCTTTACTTCCAAACTATTTTAGCTTCGAAAGGAAATACCATAGGCTTTATTTTTATTCATCTATTTATTTATTTTTATTTTTTTGAGATGGAGTTTCACTCTTATTGCCCAGGCTGGAGTGCAATGACACAATCTCGTCTCACTGCAACCTCTGCCTCCTGGGCTCAAGTGATTCTCCTGCCTCAGCCTCCCAGTAGCTGAAATTACAGGCATGTGCCACCATGCCCAGCTAATTTTGTATTTTTTGTAGAAACAGGGTTTCACCATGTTGGTTAGGATGGTCTTGAACTTCTGACTTGAAGTGATCCACCTGCCTTAGCCTCCCAAAATGCTGGGATTATAGCGGGGAGCCACATCCAGCCTATTCATTTATCTTTAGAGACAGGGCCTTGTTCTGTCACTCAAGCAGAAGTGTAGTGGCATGTTCATAGTTCATTGTAACCTTGAACTCCTGAGCTCATGCAATCATTTTACCTCAGCTTCCCAAGTAGCTAGGACTACAGTTGCACATGACCACACCCAGCTAATATTTTTACTTTTTGTAAAGATAGAGTCTTGCTATGTTGCCCAGCCTGGGCTTGAACTCCTGACTGCAAGCAATTCTGCTCAGCCTCCCAGAGAGCTGGAATTATAGGCATTAGCCACCATGCTCAGACAGCTGTAATTCAGATATGTTGCATATAAAATTTAAGGTAATTATAGTGGACAATATTAGTATGTGATTTCTCAGGAACATCTTTTAGATTTATTTTGCCATCACCTAATTTATTCTAGAAATCTCTATAATACATAATGATTAGAACATTTTATACCATTATCTATTCACCTAGCTCCTTGTCTGCATACTATGCTTTCTTTTGAAGAAGAAATGATTTTTTAAATGTTCTTTAAAACTTCTCACCTCTACTTTTTTTTTTTTTTGGAAATAAAGTGCCAGTGCACTCCAGTTTGTGTAATAGAGTTAGACCCCATCTCAAAAAAAATAATTATAATAATTTATCCTCTACAGAATAATAATTGGGACGTGAGAGTAATTTTGCTGAGACTTCTGTTAATTATTTGATCAGCATTGTTGATTCAATAGCAGGGTCATGTGCCTATAGTTCCAGCTACTCAGAAGGCTAAGGCAGGATGTTCACTTGAGCCTGGGAGTCCCAGACCAGACTGGGCAAGATAGTGAGACCCCATCTCTTAAAAAATAAATAAATAAATAAAATAAAATTATTAATTAGTGTCTCTATTCAGGAGATATTTTAACTTGAGGTTATTCTGTTTCCTTTTGTCATAAGACTAATGGGTCTCTCAGTGTTTCTCACGTTTTGTTATTGATGCCCAAAGATGATCACATATGTACCAAAATGCTCTTTTATCTGTTAAAACCAAGATACTGCTTAGTGGTTAGAAGTAAAGCCTACTTTTCTTTCAGATACTGATAGATTGGTATATATTTTTGTTTCAGCTTTCTGATGAGTTAAAAAGCATCCCCGAGATACACAGACACTGGAGTACTGGAAATTGAAAAACAAAAGTCACGTGTGTTTGAAAAGAAAAATGCAACTTGTATATTTTGTATTACCTCTTTTTTTCAAGTGATTTAAATAGTTAATCATTTAACCAAAGATGATGTGTAGTGCCTTAACAAGCAATTTTCTGTCAAAATCATGAGGTATTTGAAAATGATTCTCCTCTTTACTTTCTCTTCCCAGTGAACTTTATGGAACATTTAATTTAGTAGAAGTAAGTATATTATAAAATTGGTAAAACTACTACTTTGTTTTAGTTAGCACAGAGCTCAAAACTACTTTAGTTAACTTGATCATCTGATTTTATATTGCCTTATCCAAAGATGGGGAAAGTAAGTCCTGACTCGGTGTTCCCACATATGCCTGTTACAGATAACTACATCAGAAATTCATTCTTAGCTTTTCCATCTTTGCACGGATGCGTATACTTTACACATCTTTCCTTTTGGGTAGAAAAATTATATGTGCCATATGGTCTTCTGAAAATGGAACACCATTCTTCAGAGCACAAGTGTAGCCCTCAGAAAGACAGTTCTCCTCCTCCTTGCATATTTCCTACTGAAATACAATGCTGTCTGTGATTGTTTTTGTTTTGTTTTGTTTTTTGTTTGTTGAGAAGGCATCTCGCTGTGTCACACAGGCTGGAGTGCAGCGGCATGAGCTTGGCTAACTGCAAACTCTGCCTCCCAGGTTCAAGCGATTCTCCTGCCTTAGCCTCCTAAGTAGCTGGGATTTACAGGTGTGCACCACTATGCCAGGCTAATTTTTGTATTTTTAGTAGAGATGGGGTTTTGATAAGTTGTTCAGGCTGGTCTTGAACTCCTGGGCTCAAGTGATCCACCAGCCTTGGCCTCCCAAAGTGCGAGGATGACATGTGTGAGCTACTACACCAGCACTGCCTGTGCTTCTCCATAGCTGTGAGCATGAAAAAGGACCTCTATTGGGAGGCTGAGGCAGGTGGATTCCTTGAAGCCAGGAGTTCAAGACCAGCCTGGCCAACAAGGCAAAACCCCATCTCTACTAAAAATGCAAAAATTAGCCAGGCTTGGTGGCTCATGCCTGTATGGGAGGCTGAGGCACGAGACTCACTTAAACCTGGGAGGCGGAGATTGCAGAGCTGAGATCATGCCACTGCACTCCATCCTGGGTGACAGAGTGAGACCTTGTCTCAAAAAAAAAAAGGATCTCTAAATACAGGATTATGATTTCTGCCTGAGCATGGTGTTAACTACCTTGTATTTGGAAAGATTTCAGATTCATTCCATCTCCTTAGTTTTCTTTTAAGGTGACCTAACTGTAATAAAAATATAGCTTAGTGCAAAAATTAATGTAATTTATACATGGTCTAAAATGTTTCTGCAAATTAGAGTTTGTCACTCATTCCATTTGTGCCTAAGAGAAAAATAGGCTCAGAAAAGGACTCCCTGGGCTGGGCATGGTGGCTCATGCCTGTAGTTCCAGCACTTTGGGAGACCAAGGCAGGTGGATCACGAGGTCAGGAGATCAAGACCAGCCTGGCCAACATGGTGAAACCCCGTCTCTACTAAAAATACAAAAATCAGCTGGGTGTGTTGATGGATGCCTGTAATTCCAGCTACTTGAGAGGCTGAGGCACAAGAATCACTTGAACCCAGGAGGCAGAGGTTGCAGTGAGCCTAGATCTCACCACTGCACTCCAGCCTGGCGACAAAGCGAGACTCTGTCTCAAAAAAATAAAAAGACAGACAGAAAGAAAAGGAATCCCTTAGACTGGGAAAGGAAAATCAAAATATTGATTTGTTGCCTGTATATACAAATTAAGTATTTTTTGAAAGCTCTTCTATGTTTTGCTGTTATGTTAGCCTTTATTCTCTTCCTTTGGGTAGAGAAACAAAGTACAAATTTGAAGGGTTTTTTTTTAATTTTGTCTTTTTTTTCTGTCAGTGAAAATAACCATATGTGCTAACCATTTCTGTGAAGAATGTTTTCATGGTTATCGTTATATCTAACTATAACCTCCCCCATAGTTATGAAGGGTAACCTGAAATGCTACTATTGTGGAAATAGAATTGTAATTGTGAAAAAATAATTTCAAGGAAATCTTACAAGTATTACATTAAAAAGATACTATGACTGCCTCCTGCTATTTACCATCTAATAACCCTGCCATGTGGTTTGCAGAAAGAGATGGATATAGTAGTCTCAGAAGAAATATTTTATTTGGGTTTTTTTGTTTTTCATTACTAGATTTCATGGATAAGGGGATATGGTTGACCTTTTATTCTTTAATGGAGCCATTTTTTGTTAATGACTCACCTGTATGTTGTGAGATTCTTAATTCCTTATGTGCTATTCTTATACTTGTCTCAGGCCAAATCTATGCTGTGGTTCTTATGAGACTTGTATGAAGATGCCCTGATTTGTACAGATTGACCAGGGGAATACTACTGCCATGTAATCTGTATAGTTCCAGATAATTTGCCATGAACATTGACAGAATGACAGTTTTTTGTATTTGCTTTTTCTCCCTTTAAGAGCACATTCTTCTGTAAGGAGAAGGGCAGCATTCTGGTTAAAATCTGTGGAAAGCTAATTTACTACACTTATAAAATAGTGTTACTTTTGTGAAAATTTCGAATTAGCTTTCATATGAAGTGCCTTAAGTAGACTCTTCATTTACTTTTCTAGTAATGGTTTAAATATCATTTCTTATGCATTTTTAAGATACTATTCAGAATGACACATTGTAGTGGTAAAGATAACCAAATGTCTGGCTGTTTGCTTTTTGACCATATCAATAAACTTTTACAATCTAAATTCTGAGTTTTTGATTACCTTCTAAAGAGGAGTGATTTTTAAACACTAAACTAGAATTTTCAAATTAAGATATTTCATTTTGAAGTTATAATTAAATTCATTTAAATTTCATATTGTCCTAAGGACAGTTTGATGGGACAATTTCTTTAAGTATTTCTGGATTGGAATATATTCTTCTAGGAATCTATCCCTCATTAATGTTGTTACCCATTAGGTTAGTCAAAACAACCAACATCAGTAGATAAATGACTGTTTGCAACAATTGATCTACCTTTCATCCCAGACAGTGAACATTCCTTGACTAGATAATTTCCTTTTGGTAATAAAAACTTGGTTTGAAATTTACCCTGGCAGATTATCAGGTTATATGAAGCTAGACAGCAGCTCATTAGCAAACATGGGGTGAAAACACTGAACAGGAAGTAAAGAGATCTGGCTTTTAGCCCTTGCTCTGTTTCTGTCTAGCTATATGACCAGAGGTGTCACCTGCACCTCTCTGAACCTGTTTCTTTATACTAAGTAGAGTGTATTAGACTAAATTACCTCAGTATTCCTTCCTGCTCTATTGTTCTATTATGCAAAATATTAAAGATGCATTTAAATTTGAATAGATAATATTTTATATCCAGATTTGGTGCTGAATTAAAATTAATTGAAATGCAGGATGTTCTGCAGTCAGATTTCTGAAGAAGCTAGGAAACGCTGGTGGAGGCCGTTATAACTACAAATTGTTTAATACGCATTAAAATAACTTTTAGAAAGGATGCACTTGGAACTTGTATTAGACCATTCTTGCATTGCTGTAAAGAAATACCTGAGATTGGATAATTTTTAAAGAAAAGAGGTTTAATTGGCTTGCAGTTCTGCAGGCGTACAGGAAGCATTATGCTGGCATCTGCTCAGCTTTTGGGCAGGCCTCAGGAAGCTTATAGTCATGGTGGAAGACAAATGGGGAGCAAACATATCACATGGCCAGAGCAGGAGCAAAAAGGCGGGGAGAGTCGCCACACACTTTCCAATGACCAGATCATCAAGAACTCACTATTGCAAGGACAGTACTTAAGGGATGGTACTAAATCATTCATGAGAAACCTGCCCCCATCCAGCCATTTCCCACCAGGCCCCATTTCCCACCAGGCCGCACCTCCAACATTGGGAATTACAACTGAATGTGAGATTTGGGTAGGGATGAAGATCCAAACCATATTGGAACCAATACATTAATATGATTTTTTTATTGAGATGGAGTCTCACATTGTCACCCAGGCTGGAGTGCAGTGGGGGAATCTCGGCTAACTGCAGCCTCCGCCTCCCAAGTTCAAGTGATTCTCATGTCTCAGCCTCCTGAGTAGCTGGGACTACAGGCAAGCAACACCCACTCCTGGCTAATTTTTGTATTTTTAGTAGAGACAGGGTTTCACCGTGTTGATAAGACTGGTCTCAAACTTTTGACCTCATGATCCCCAATCTCAGTCTCCTAAAGTGCTGGGATTACCGTGAGCCACCGTGCCCAGCCTCGAGGTCTTGATTTACATGGGTTCTGCCCAATTCTGAGCAAGAATGAGATCAGCAACTGTAACAGTATGCTGTTGCAACAGAAAGTCAAAGCCAAAAGGACCTTAGATACCGTTTAAATCAGCCCCTTCATTTTGACTACTGAAGAAACCTGCCATAGAGAAGTGAAGCAATTTACTGAAGTTTATTCCAGGGAAATACCTACAGTTTTCCTATTTAGCTGCAAATTCCCTATGGATTACATTTCAAGTGTAGATGCAAATTACTCCGTGGACACTTGAAAACCATACTGTAGTTCAACCCACAGCCCATGGGCCGCATGTGACCCAGGATGGCTTTGAATGCAGCCAAACAAAAATTAATAAACTTAATTAAAACATTATGAGATTTTTTTTGTGATTTTTTTTTTTAAGCTCATCAGCTATCATTAGTGTTAGGGTACTTTATGGGTGGCCCAAGACAATTCTTCCAATGTGGTCCAGGGAAGCCAAAAGATTGGACACCCTTGCTGTAGTTCATGCCCACTGGGATTGCTTCCTGACATCTAGATTGCTGGGGGAAGAGTCCTAATGGGAGAAATGTTTCCCTAGTGAACAGACTTCCTAAAGAGGGAGGAGTTTGATCTACCATTAATCTGTAAAAGTAGGATTTAGGTGGGGAGACTGTATTAGGGTTCTCTAGAGGAACAGAACTAATAGGAAAGAAGTATATATGAAGGAGAATTTAGGCTGGGCACAGTGGCTCATGCCTATGATCCCAGCACTTTAAGAGGCTGAGGTGGATGGATCACTTTGAGACCAGTAGTTCGACACTGGTTTTTTGTTTGTTTGAGACAGAGTCTCGGTCTGTTACCCAGGCTGGAGGACAGTGTCTTGATCTCAGCTCACCACAACCTCCACCCCCACCGGGTTCAAGAGATTCTCCTGCTTCAGCCTCCCAAGTAGCTGGGATTACAGGCACATGCTACCATGCCTGGCTAACTTTTGTATTTTTAGTAGAGACGAGGTTTCACCATGTTGGCCAGGCTGGTCTTGAACTCCCGACCTTGTGATCTGCCCACTCTGGCCTCCCAAAGTGTTGGAATTACAGGCGTGAGCCACTGTGCCCAGCCAGGGGAAGTTTATTAAGGAATATTGACTCTCACAAGTGACGATCACAAGGTGAAGTCCCACAATAGGCCGTCTGCAAGCTCAGGAGCAAGGAAGTCAGTCTATGTCCCAAAACCTCAAAAGTAGGGAAATCAACAAGGCAGCCCCAGTCTGTGGCTGAAGGCCCAAGAGCCCCTGGCAAACCACTGGTGTAAATCCAAGAGTCTAAAAGCTGAAGATCTTGGAGTCCAATGTTCCAGGGCAGGAAGCATCCAGCACGGGAGAAAGATGAAGGCCAGAAGACAGCAAGTGAAGTCCTTCCACGTTCTTCCGCCTACTTTATTGTAGCCGCGCTGGCAGCAAATTAGATGGTGCCCACCCAGATTAAGAATAGGTCTGCTCCTCCCAGGGAACTGACTCAAATGTTAATCTCCTTTGGCAACACCCTCACAGACACACCCAGGAACAATACTTTGCATCCTTCAATCAAGTTGACAATATTAACCATCACAGAGACAGACTTATTTAGAAGGGAGGCAGGAACAATCGCCTAGAGATTACTCTTCAGAACTTTGTGTCTGTACATCCCTTAAACTCTGTGTTCTCACTTTGCCTGTGCATAATAAGGGAGTTAAATATGAATGCCTGTCACTAATAAGAAGGGAAATGCAAATCAAAACCAGAATGAGATACCACCTCATACCATTAGGATGGCTACTACCAAAAAAACAGTCACCAGTAGTCCTAGCTACTCAGGAGGCTGAGGCAGGAAGATCGCTTGAGCCCAGGAGTTTGAGGTTACAGTGAGCTATGATCATGCCACTGCACTCCAGCCTGAGCAACAGGAATAACCTGTCTCTAAAACAAAAAGCAACAACAAAATATTGGCAAGGATATAGAGAATTTGTAACCTTTGTGCACCATTGGTGGAAATGTAAAATGTTGTAGCCGCTATAGAAAGCAATCTAGAATTGCCTCAAAAGATTAAAAATCAAATTACCAGAGTTCACCAATTCCACTTTAGGGTATATACTCAAAGGAATTGAAAGCAGGGACTTGAAAAGATACTTGTATGCTCATGTTCATAGTAGCATTATTCACAATAGCTGAAAGGTAGAAGCAACCCAAGTGTCCATCCATGAATGAATAGATAGATAAAATGTGGTATATACCTACAATGGGACATTATTCAGCCTTAAAGAGGAAGAAAGTTCATTCAACAACATGGAAGAAACGAGGCCATGATGCTAAGTGAAATAAGCCAGTCATAAAAAGACAAATGCTGTATGATTCCACTTATATTAGGTATCTATAGTAGTCAAAGTCATAGAGACAGAAAGAAGAAAGGTGGTTGCCAGGGGCTGGGGAGAAGGGGGATTGGGGAGTTGTTTAATGGGTGTAGAGTTTCAGCTTTGCAAGATGAAAAGAGTTCTGGAAATTGGTTGCACAGCAATGTGAATACACTTAACACTACTAAATATATATTTTAAAATGATTAAGCTGAGCACAGTGGTGTGCACCTTAGTCCCAGCCGCTCCAGAGACTGAGGCAGGAGGATCATTTTGAGTCCAGAAGTTCAAGGCTGCAGAGTGCTATGATCCCACCTGCGAATAGCTGCCGTGCTCCAATCTAGGCAACATAGCAAGATCCCCATCTCCTAAAAAAGAGTTAGAATGGTAAAATTTATGCGTATTTTACTACAATTTTTTGTAATACCAGTGCCTGGGCCCCAAACCTGTATTGGTACATCTCCACTGACGCCACTTAGTATTTGTTCTTTCATGTGGTTCCTGAAAATATAAATACACCTGAATAGAGTATGACTCATGGTGGAAAAGTTGGGAGATGGTCTTCAGCCACTTTTGGGTGATAGTTTAAGCACATTTGGCTAAACCTTGCCTACAGCATCAGTGATTATTTGTATTAATATATTCCGGTGAGTGCTTCATAAATAATGACATCCAGCTGTGAAAATCTCATTAAGATGTGTCAGCTCCATACAATATCCAGGCTCAGAAATGACCCATTTGTTCTAAACCTTCCAGCTTATTGTGCCTGCTCATGGCTTTGTGACCAGTAGATGTGTCAGAGGCATTTCTAAACTCCTGAAGGAAATAATTCCTAGATTTGGGCTGCCTAAGGCTTACAGAGCGATAATGGTCAATCTTTCACAGAGACAGTTACCCAAAACGTATCTTCAGCCCTAGGAATTCAGTACCGCCTTCACTCAGCGTGGAGACCACAGTCTTCAGGGAAAGTAAAAAGAGTTATTCAAACCCTAAAAAGGACTCTTGCTAAACTATGCCAAGAAACATCAGAAATCTGGCTGTCTTTATTACCTGTAGCTTTATTACAGGTTAGAGTAACCCCTAAGGGAATCTGCAGCTCAGCCCTTTTGAAATAATGTATGGAAGGCTTTTCTTAACTGCAGACCTCCTAATAGATATAGATACTTTCAAACTACAGAATTGAATGATCAACTTAGGACAAGTGCAAAAGGCACTCCTTGAATATGGAAATCAAAGACTCCCTTCCCCCACTGAGGAAGAGAATCTTGTTACAACCCAGCCGGGAGATTGGATCCTATTAAAAACTTGGAAGGAAGGATCCCCAGCAGATCAATTTTCTCCGAAATGAAAGGGACCCTATCAAGTTCTCTTTAGTACCCCAACTGCAGTTAAACTTCTGGGAATAAGCAGCTGAGTTCACTTATCTCGTATTAAACCTGTCCCTTTTGAAGTCCCACAGGCCGGCAGAACACAAGAGACTGATCCCGTTTATTCCTGTGAGCCAATCAGTGACCTCCGACTACTGTTGAGAAGATAGGAAAGTGATGGGTAATATAAAGATATGGATTGTCATTCTACTTTTGAAAGAAGTTGGAATCATGAAGAGAGTAACTTATTTACTGAGTGGGCACAGACTTTAGCCTATCTACATAATCAAACTATTGGGTATGTGAACATTTTAACAGTGGCCCAAGGGGGACCTTATGCTTTGATAAAAACCGAATGTTGTGTATATGTTCCAGACTATTCACATAATATTACCCAGGTTATGAAAGCTTTAGACATTCATATCTCTGCCATTTATGTCCTGTCAGTCGACCCTATATCGGCTTGGTTCTTGGACAGCCTTTCTGTTTAGATTACTTGGAATGATTTTACTTATTTTGCTTTGCTGTTGTGGAATATATTGCAGTTGTACTGTTTGTGTAGGAATGCAAGACAAGCTCACTCAATGCTTTCTTAAATTGGACACTTATTAATCTTCTAGATACCAACTTTTGTCCAAGCTTGAAGTTATGAATGACCTTCACCCTACCAACACTCTCTGACTGAGCTTTGCTCTACCCTAAATGCAAGAGACCCTAACAGTTAAGCAGGAATATCTTCGCCCCTATTCAGCATGAAGAAGTTATAAAAGATGGATCTTGGTCCCTCTACAACCCTTAGGATTAAGGGTCCTCTTGTAAAGGGAGCAGGGAGATATGTCAGAGGTGTTGTTTGAATCAGAGCAACTCCATTTTGAATGAGGGCTAGGAAAATGAGCCTGAGGCTTGCTGGGCTACATACACAGAAATTCAGGCATTCCTAGCCTCTAGATGTTGAAGGTTAAGGGAACAAATTAATAATGTTTACTAAACACACCCAGACTAGGGAGTTTCCAGATATCCCAATACCTAAGGAACAAAGGCATTCCTAATTTTGCTTTAAAGATGATAACAATATTGATTCTTGTAAAATATAGTAATTAAAGCTGGGTGAGGTGGTTCATGCCTGTAATCCCAGCACGTTTGGAGGCCAAAGTGGGCAGATCACTTGAGGTCAGGAGTTCAAGACCAGCCTGGCCAACATGGTGAAACCCTGTCTCTACTAAAAATACAGAACTTAGCAGGACGTGGTGGTGTGCACCTGTAATCCCAGCTACTCAGGAGACTGAGACAGGAGAATCGCTTGGACCTGGGAGGTGGAGGTTGCAGTGAGCCGAGATCATGCCACTGCACTCCAGCCTGGGTGACAGAGCAAGACTCCAACTCAATATATATATATATATACACATAGTAGCTAAAATTAAACCTTTATCACAAACCCTTGTAGCAGAGCACATCTCCCCATATATACAAGCATTGTACCTAGGCTGGACGCGTTCTTCCTCTTACTTGCAGGAACTCCCTACTCTGTAGTAGTTGTACTTTCACCACTTTACTTTCTGGATAAACTTTCTTTTACTTTGCACTGCGGACTTGCCCTGAATTCTTTCTTGCGTGAGATCCAAGAACTCTCTCTTGGAGTCTGGATCGGGACCCCTTTCCTGTAACAGATGCAGCTGTAGAACATAGGGTCTAAAGGGGTTTTTTTTTCAATGTTTTTCAAACAAAATTGATGAAATGCTTTCTCCCCCTTCAGACACAGCTTAAACATAACTTCTTGGAAGCTTTTCTGACTTCCCAGTTCGGGTTCTATACCCTCCCTCTGTTCTTCAGTACATGTTGATCTTTGTTCCTCCATCTTTTAATTGTCCTGTCTCCCGCTTGAGAAGAGGGGCACTGTGTTACTCTTTTTTTTTTTTTTAAGACAGGGTTTCACCACATTGGTCAGGCTGGTCTTGAACTCCTGACCTCAGGTGATCCGCCCACCTCAGCCTCCCAAAGCGCTGGGATTACAGGCATGAGCTACCTCGCCCGGCTGTGTCTTACTCCTCTTCAGATGCTCACTTTCTAATATGCCTGCATAGTATCTGTTCAGTAAATTTTCACCAGTTGAATAAAGAAGGAAAAAAAAGATCTTTACTCTCAGTTTCTGTTTGGTGGTGAAGACAAATGTAAACGAAGGCAATATTCTGCACTAGTCGAAAAATATGTGTTATAATATGGTTACAGAGAAGGTTGTAATCACTTTGTTGAGGTAGGAGGGGAACGGAGAAGGATTCAGCAACCAGAGATTGAATTTTTAAAGGATGATTAGTTCACAAGATAGAATTTTTCTGATGCTATTTTTTTTTATCTTGGCTAAACTGCCAAGATAAGTATTTTTATTGATATAGTATCATTTCAGTACTTAAAAATCTTAAGTCTGAGTCATTTACATCCTGAGTCAAAGAGTTACATGGTACTTGAAATTTTATTTATTTATTTATTTATTTATTGAGGTAGAGTCTCGCTCTGTCACCCAGGCTGCAGTGCAGTGGCGTGATCTGCACTCACTGCAACCTCCGCCTCCCGGGTTCAAGCGATTCTCCTGCCTCAGCCCCCCGAGTAGCTGGGATTACAGGTGCACACCACCACGCCCAGCTAATTTTTGTATTTTCGGTAGAGATGGGATTTCACCATGTTGGCCAGGCTGGTCTCGAACTCCTGACCTCAAGTGATCCACCTTCCTCAGCTTCCCAAAGTGCTGGGATTACAGGCATGAGACACCACGCCTGGCCTATATTTTTTGATATATATATATATATATATATATATATATATATATATATATCTCATATAATGAAATGTATGCTCTTTTCATGAAATCTGTTCTCTTAATAAATTCATCATCCAAGTATTAAATGCATCCACTCTGAGAAATAGACATCTCATGAAATCTTCATTTTGGTATTATTGTCTCCATCGCACACATGAAGAAACAACTCAGATGCTGGGTAGCTTTCCCAAGGTTACACAGCAAGAAAACTGGATTTGAACCCAAAGCTGACACCACATCATGCAGTTCCAAATTAAATATCAAGTTGAGACTAGAACTTAAACTGTCTGAATTTTATTCCTAAGAACTGGAGATGAATCCATTTCTCCACTATTTCCTTTCTTCAAAACTAAAAAACATCAGATGCAAATGGAATTCTTACTGAAGTTGAATGGAAATCTCTAAATGCTGAATAATCTCTAAATAAATAATAAATAGATATAATAATCTCTAAATCAAAAAATATTCTTTGAGCCAGGCACAGTGGCTAACAACTGTAATCCCAGTGCTTTGGGAGGCCAAGGCAGAAGGATCACTTGAGGGCTGGAGTTTGAGACCAGCCTGGGCAACATAGGAAGACACCATCTCTACAAAAAATAAAAATAAAGAAGTTAGCTGGGCATGGTGGCATGTGCCTGTAGTCTCAGCTACTCAGGAGGCTGAGGGTGGGAAGATCACTTGAGCCCAGGAGTTTGAGACGGCAGTGAGCTATGATTGCACTACTGCAGTCCACCCTGGACAACAGAGCAAGAGCCTGTCTCAAAAAGAAAAAAGAAAAAATTGCAGTGTAAGGCACTCCGAGGGCCTGTTCTTGCATAGAAATATGAAAAAAATGAGCAAAGGTGGTCAGAATCAACTTTGTCAGTCTCTAGAAAATGGTCAAAGTTTCAAACAAATGCTGAATCAAGAAAATGATGACTTAAGTGCAGTAGGAGAGCTTTGTGGTATTTTCCTTTAGCCTTACCCCCACCAACCTTAGTGTGGCAGGAGTCTCAAAGATGGCAGTTTGTGTTCTCAGTGGGAGTACCTGGTCCCAGAGAGGGCAGAGCAGACCTTGTTCTTACAAAACTGTGTTTATCTATTTGACTTGTCTTCAGAGGGGATAAGAGGGTGTTCAGTGAAGGAATGACACAAGAGGATTGCCTTAGTTTTGCCTAACTCAGAACTCTCTCAGGGCATAGAAGCAGTTATGCACAGGGTATTCCTTGAAAACATTGAAAGGCAAATAAATAAGCTGCTGCTGCTTAGGGCAAAACATTGCATTTAGGTCAATCAACAGACATGTCAAAAGTCTGGGAGGAAGGCCGGGCACCATGGCTCACGCCTGTAATCTTAGCACTTTGGACGGTCGAGGAGGGAGGATCACTTGAGGTCAGAAGTTTGAGACCAGCCTGGCCAACATGGTGAAACCCCCGTCTCTACTAAAAATACAAAAATTAGCCAGGTGTGGTGGTGTATGCCTGTAGTCCCAGCTACTTGGGAGGCTGAGGCAGGAGAATCGCTTGAACCCAGGAGACAGAGTTTGCAGTGAGCCAAGATCACATCATTGCACTCCAGCCTGTGGGACAAGAGAGGAACTCCATCTCAAAAAAAAAATGTCTGGGAGGAAAAGTTGAGAAGAGACTTACTTTGGGGAGCCTTGGGAAACAAGAGCTTCATATACCCAGGACAGGATGATGCATGCTCAGAAAAGACTTGAGAGGTCTCTAAGCTTTGAGTTCCAGCTGATCTTTACCCTCAATGCAAGCAGGAAGTGAAGGCTAAAAGTTTGTGAACTGTCTGGGTAAGTGTTCAAGGTTTGCACTAGCACATGGCTAGTCTACAAAAATGATTGTGGTTATTTTCTCTTTTTTCTTTGGTCTCCAGATGTTTAAGGAAATATCTGATAAATCACTAGCTCACCACTAAGCTAGTGGAACAGAGACTTCAGTGTCCATGACAAAGAATAGAATCTTCCCAAAAATAGTTTTAAAAAGCCACTAAGCAAAAGCTACAACCCACAACGAGCAGCAACAAAGAACCCTGAGGAATGAGGAGAATCTCATTTCCAGAGCTGCCACATTATAATATTCAAATTTTCCTGTTTTCAACAAAATATTATGAGACATGTAAAGAAACAAGAAAGTTTGGCCCATTCACAAGGGAAACAATGAAGATAAACTACACTTCAGGAAGCCCAGACATTGGACTTAATAGAAATAGACATTAAGTCATGTATTTAAGCTATGTTCAGAGAGTTAAAGAAAATCATGTCCAATAAACTAAAGAAAACACAAATAAACAATGTCTCACCAAATACATAATATCAATAGAGAGATGGAAGTAAAAAACAACCACACAGAAATTCTTGAGCTGAAGAATGCAATAATTTAAAAAAATTCCTAGATGGTTTCAAAAGCATATTTGAAAAGGCAGAGGAAAGAAATTGGAAACAAGAATAATATTTTGTATTTCTTTATTCATAAACCAGAAAATCTAGAGGAGATGGATAAATTCCTAGAAATATACAACCTTCCTAGATTAAATCATGAAGAAATAGAAACTCTGAGCAGACCAATAACAAGTAGTGAGATTGAAACTGAGATTTAAAAATTGCCAACAAAAAAAGTCCAGGACCATAAGGATTCACAGCTGAATTCTATCAGACATTCAAAGAAGAATTGGTACCAATCCTACTGAGACTATTTCAAAAAATAAAGAAAGAGGGAATCTTCCCTAACTAATTCTATAAAGCCAGTATCACCCTAATACCAAACCCAGGAAAGGGCATAACACAAAAAGAAGACTGCAGAAGAATATCCCTGATGAAAACAGATGCAAAAATCCACAACAAACTACTAGTTAATTGAATCCAACAGCCTATCAAAAAGATAATACATCAGCCCGACACGGTAGCTCATGCCTGTAATCCCAGCACTTTGGGAGGCCGAAGTGGACTGATCACCTGAGGTCAGGAGTTCGAGATCAGCCTGGGTGATGTGGTGAAACACCACCTCTACTGAAAATAAAAAAATTAGCTGGGCATGGTGGCGGGTGCCTGTAATCCCAGCTACTTGGGAGGCTGAGGCATGAGAATCACTTGAACCCAGGAGGTGAAGGTTACAGTGAGCTGAAATCACACCACTGCACTCCAGCCTGGGTGAGAGAGCAAGACTTTATCTCAAAATAATAATAATAATAATAATAATAATATACATCATGATCAAGTAAATTTCATACCAGGGATGCAGGGATGGTTTAACATATGCAAGTCAATAAATGTGATACATCACATAAACAGAAATAAAACCAGCTTAGGCTGGGCGCAGTGGCTCACACCTGTAATCCCAGCACTTTGAGAGGCCGAGGCGAGTGGATCACCTGAGGTCAGGAGTTTGAAACCAGCCTGGCGAACATGGTGAAACCCTGTCTCTACTAAAAATACAAAAATAAGCAGGGAGTGGGAATGGTGGTGCATGCTTGTAATTCCAACTACTCGGGAGGCTGAGGCAGGAGAATTGCTTGAACCCATGAGGTGGATGTTGCAGTGAGCTGAGATCATGCCACTGCACTCCAGCCCAGACAACAAAGTAAGACTCTGCCTTAAAAAAAAAAAATCATATGGTCATCTCAGTAGATACAGCAAAAGCATTTGACAAAATTCAGCATCCTTTTATGGTAAAAACCCTCAGCAAAATTGGCATAGAAGGGACATACCTCAAGGTAGTAAAAGCTATCTATGACAAACCTACATCCAATATCATACCAAACAGGGAAAAGTTTAAAGTATTCCCCCTGAGAATGGGAACAAGACAAAGATGCCCACTTTCACCACTTCTATTCAACATAATATTATAAGCCCTGGCCAAAGCAATCAGACAAGAGAAAGAAATAAAGGGCATTCAAATTGATAAAGAGGAAGTCAAACTCTTGCTGTTTGCCAATGATATGATTGTATACCTAGAACCCTAAAGACTCATCCAAAAAGCTCCTAGATCTGGTAAATGAATTCAGTAACATTTCAGGACACAAAATCAATATATGCAAATCAGTAGCACTGCTGTGCACTAACAATGACCAAACTGAGACTCAAATCAAGAACTCAACCCCTTTTACAACAGCTCCAAATAAAATAAAATACTTAGGAATATACTTAACAAAGGAGGTGAAAGATATCTACAAGGAAAACTACCATACACTGCTGACAAAACTTACAGATGACACAAACAAATGGAAGCACATCCCATGCTCATGGATGGGTAGAATAAATATAGTGAGAATGACCAATATTTTGAAATAATTTTCAAAAGCAACCTACATATTCAATGCAATTTCCATCAAAATATCATCATCATTCTTCACAGAATTAAAAAAATCCTAAAATTCATATGGAATGAAAAAGGAGCCCACCTAATCAAAAGCAATACCCAACAAAAAGAACAAATCTGGAGGCATCACGTTACCTGACTTCAAACTATAGTACAAGGGTATGATTACCAAAACAGTGTGGTAATGGTATAAAAATAGGCATGTAGCCTGGGCACAGTGACTCCTGCCTGTAATCCCAGCACTTTGGGAGGCCAAGGCAGGCAGATCATTTGAGGTCAGGAGTCCAAGACCAGCTTGACCAACATGGTGAAACTCCGTCTCCATCAAAACACAAAAATTAGCCAGGCGTGATGGCAGGAGCTTCTAATTTCAGCTACTCAGGAGGCTGAGGCAGGAGAATCACTTCAACCCAGGAGGCAGAGGTTGCAGTGAGCAGAGATCTCACCATTGCACTCCAGCCTGGGCGACAGAGTGAGACTCCACTTAAAAATAAAAGGCATATAGACCAATGGAACAGAATAAAGAGCCCAGAAATAAAGCCAAATGCTCATATCCAACTTATTTTTGACAAAGCAAACAAAAACATAAAGTGGGGAAAGATCACCTTATTCAACAGATGGTGCTAGGATAATTGGCAAGCCACATGCAGAAGAATGAAACTGGATCCTCATCTCTTACTTTATATAAAAATCAACTCAAGGTGGATCAAAGACTTAAATCTAAAACCTGAAACCATAAAAATTCTAGAAGATAACATCAGAAAAACTCTTCTAGACATTGGCTTAGGCAAAGAGTTCATGACCAAGAACCCAAAAGCAAATGCAACAAAAGCAAAAGTAAATAGATGGGACCTAAAAAGCTTCTGCACAGCAAAAGAAACAATCAGTAGGGTAAACAGACAACCGAGAGTGGAAGAAAATATTCACAAACTATGCATGCAACAAAGGGCCAATATCCAGAATCTACAAGGAATTTCAAATCAGCAAAATAATAATAATAATAATCCCATCAAAACGTGGGCCAAGGACGTGAACAGACAATTCCCAAAAGAAAATACACAAAAGGCCAACAAACATATGAAAAAATACTCATCATCACTAATTATCAGGGAAATGCAAATTCAAACCACAATGAGATATCACCTTACTCCTGCAAGAATGGCCATAATTAAAAAGTCAAAAGATAATAGATGTTGGCATGGATGTCATGAAAAGGGAACACTTTTACACTGCTGGGGAGAATGTAAACAGTATGAAGATTCCTTAAAGAACTAAAAGTAGAATTACCATTCAATCCAGCAATTCCACTACTTCGTATCTACCCAAAGGAAAAGAAGTCATTATATGAAAAAGACACTTGCACACATGTTTATAGCAGCACAATTTGCAACTACAAAAATATGGAACCAGACTAAATGCACATTGACCAGTGAGTAGATAAAGGAATGTGGTATATATCCACCATGGAATACTACTTAGCCATAAAAAGAAACGAAATAATGGCATTCTGGCCAGGCACAGTGGCTCACGCCTGTAATCTCAACACTTTGGGAGGCCAGGAGGGCAGATTGCTTGAGCTCAGGAGTTTGAGACTAGCCCGGTCAACATGGCAAAAACCTATCTCTGATAAAAATACAAAAATTAGTTGGGCATGGTGGCACAAGCCTGTAATCTCAGCGACTTGGGGGGCTGAGGTGGGAGAACTGCTTGAGCTGGAGAGGTCGAGGCTGCAGTGAGCAGAGATGACACCACTGCACTCCAGCTGGGGTGACAGAGTGAGACCCTGTCTCAGAAAAGAAAGAGAAAGACAGAAAGAAAGAAAGAGGGAGGGAGGGAGGAAGGAGAGAGAGAGAGAGAGAGATAGATAGATAGAAGAAAGAAAGAAAGAAAGAAAGAAAGAAAGAAAGAAAGAGAAAGAAAGAAAGAAAGAAAGAAAGAAAGAAAGAAA
>PVKP010031551.1:0-26849 GCA_004027715.1 Plecturocebus donacophilus | reverse complement strand
CCACCCACCCACCCAAACATCCATCCATCCATCCATCCACCCACCCAAGCATCCATCAATCCATCCATCCACCCACTCACCCAAGCATCCATCCATCCATCCACTTATCTATCCATTCACCCATCCATCCTCCCATTCAGTTATCCATCCATCCAGTATTTATTGAGCTCCTTGTGTACAGCAATCTCCATATTTATTGGAACATGAAGGAGGAGCAGAAAGTACCTTGCCCTCTCACAGATCAAAGCCCAGGTGGGGAGGTAAGACCCTTTCAGCTTTAGAGCATATATCTGCTGCACAATTTTGCCCTCAGAACCTTTGGGTTCTGCTATGAGATGCCACTTCTCCATGTCTTCCTGGGCGATTGTTCCTATCCATCATGCCCTGGGTCACTGGAGACAGCAATAGGAGAGGCTTTTTCTGGCCCCACTAATTCCAGACACTGGGGTCCAGGCAAGGAGCAGTGGAAAGTGCCCTCTATCCCACCAATGTCGGTGCTGAAAGCTACAGGCAGGAGATCTCCAGTGATGTTGGCTCAGGGATCTCAGCTGGTATATGACATCTTGGCAAAGGCACTCCACCACACATCAGGGAGGATTTTATTAGCTGCCTGTAGCTGGCAGCCTGGCTCCAAGATGACACTTTGAGCAATGAGGAAAATGTAGCCTCACAGATGAGAATAGCAGCTGGGGCCTGAGGTGGGTGGAAACTGAGAGAGGAGTTTCAGGTCTCTGGTATTCCTTGCAGCTGAGGTCCAGAGTGGACTTTGATGGATCTGTGGAGCTCAGCTAACCCTGTGTTCATCACTGGTAGAAATGGCTGGGCACTAAACAGATTACGATGTGCACAGAACCCCAGGATTTAGGGGCTGGAGGACATCTGTCATTGGTCAGATGGCTCAATACAATAGCCACTGGGACCTAATCACATGCAGAGTGCTTGCTGTTCTCTGTGCTTCTTATGGATACACTTACCGAATTTTCACAACGACACTATCAGGTAGAGAGTATTATTCTTGTTTTAAAGAAGGGGATAGTGAGGTTCAGAGAGTGTAAGTGATTTGCCCAAGGTTTTATAACTAATAAGCAGTGAAGCTGGGATTTGAATCCAGGCAGTCTGGCATTAGTGTCTGGGGTTGTAACCACTTCCTTATACAGTCTTGAGACTGTATGCTTAAGGTCATGAATAATTCCTGAGTTTTCATTCCCACCAAATACGATTACTAATGTCTATCTCAGCCTCATCTAGAGGATCAAGCACTTTGGGAGGCTGAGGCAGGAGGATTTCTTGAGCCCAGGAGTTCGAGACCAGTCTGGGCAACATAGTGAGACGTGATTTCTACAAAAATTTAAAAATTAGCTGGGCTTGGTGGCATGCATCTGCAGTCCCAGCTACTTGGGAGGCTGAGGCAGGAGGATGGCTTGAGCACAGGAGTTTGAGGCTGCAGTGAGCAATGATTGCACCACTGCACTCAAGCCTGGATGATAGAGCATGACTCTGTCTCTTAAAAAATATATGGCCAGGCACTGTGGCTCATGCCTCTAATCCCAGCACTTTGGAGGTAGAGGCAGGTGGATCACGTAAGATCAGGAGTTTGAGACCAGCCTGACCAACATGGTGAAACTCCATCTCTACTAAAAATACAAGAATTAGCTAGGCATGGTGGCAGGCACCTGTAATCCCAGCTACTCGGGAGGCTGAGATGGGAGGATTGCTTGAGCCCAGCAGGTGGAGGTTGCAGTGAGCTAAGATCTTGCCACTGCACTCCAGCCTGAATGATAGAGCAAGACCCTGTCTCTGAAATAACAAAACAAAACAAAATGTAGTGAGAGCATTGGACCTTGTGGTATGAGTGCCTCAAATCAGTGGCTCAGGGAAATTACACATTTTCTTGAGTCACGGATCCTTGGGCTACTGCTAAATATCCTTGCATTAAACCTTCAGCGTATCGCTATGGATGCTGTTACTCTGCCCATTTTACAGATATAGAATCTCCAAAGTGACACAATTAGGAGAGGGAGTGCAGCCGGGTTTCAAAGCCAGGTATGTGCAAAGCCAGTCTCTGTGGGTTTCTCCCTGTCGCCAGGCAATGTAGACACACAAGGGTTTGTACGTTTCCCTGTGGGGCTTACAGTCTGTTGGTGGTCCTGGCAAAGCACAAACCTGGATATCTATGAAATAAGGCAGGAGAACATGTGCTCTCCAAACAGACGTATTGAGCTCTTGCTAGAGGGGGAGCCAGGGAAGAAATACTCACAGCACAGGGCTGGGCACGGTGGCTCACGCCTGTAATTCCAGCACTTTGGGAGGCTGAGGTCAGGAGTTCAAGACCACCCTGATCAACATGATGAAACCCCGTCTCTACTAAAAATACCAAAAAAAAAAAAAAAAAATTAGCTGGGCCTGGTGGTGGGGGCCTGTAGTCCCAGCTACTCAGGAGGCTGAGGCATGAGAATCACTTGAACCTGGGAGGCAGAGGTTGCAGTGAGCTGAGATTATGCCACTGCACTCCAGCCTGGGCAACAGAGTGAGATTCTGTCTCAAAAATAAATAAACAAATAAATAAAAATAAAAAAGAAAGACTCACAGCACAGAGCTCCAGAGGTGGGAGGTTGCAGTAGGAGACTGTATGAGTTTCTTTTTGCTGCTATAACAGACAACCACTTAGTTACAGTAGGAGGCTGTATAAGTTTCTGGGCCGCTGTAAGAAACAACCATGTAGTGGCTTAAAATAACATGTATTTATTCTCTTCTAGTTTTGGAGGTCGGAAGTCTAAAATTAAGGTGTTGGCATTTCATTCTGGAAGCTTAGGGCAAAATTATTTCTTGTTTTTTTCTAGTTTCAAGAGTCCACTAAGTGGTCTTGGCTTGTGACCCCTTCCTCCACCTTCAAAGCCAGCTGTGAGGCATTTTCTGTCCTTTCTGATCTCTGCTTCTGCTCTTACACCTTCTCTCCCTGTTTTTTTTGTTCTTCCTGCCTCCCTCTTAGAAGGACCCTGTGATTACATCGAACCCAACCAGACAGTCCATGAGAATCCCCCCATCACATGATCCTTTAATCATATCTGCAAAGTCCCTTCTGCCTTATAAGGTAAAATAGTCACAAGTTCTAGGGATAAGTATGTGGACATTATTGCGGGGCCATTATTCTGCTGACCCCAAATGGGAATGGCTAGAGCTGAGGTTTTATTTTTGCTTTTTTGAGACAGTGTGTGTCTTGCTCTGTTACCCAGGCTGGAGTGCAGGATCTCAGCTCACTGCAACCTCTACCTCCCAGGTTCAAAGGAATCTCATGTGTGAGCCTCCAGAGTAGCTGGAACTACAGCCACCACACCTGGCTAATTTTTTGTAGTTTTAGTAGAGATGGGGTTTTTCCATGTTGCCCAGGTAGGTCTCCAATTCCTGGCCTCAAGTGATCCACCCACATCACCCTTCCAAAGTGCTGGGATTACAGGCATGAATCATCATGCCCAGCCTAAGCTGAGGTTTTAAAGAGGTTGGAAAAATTTTGAATACCTGCCATGGGGCAAACAATTAGGATATTAATAGTGTAAGAGTTAAAGAGGAAAGAAACACGACATGCAGCGTAACAGTTAAAGACAGATTTATTTTAGAGAAAATAAACCTGAGAGGGGCTTCTGGTGATTTCAATCAGGAGCAATTTCTCTTACAGACTAAGAGAATATATTGGGTTTTGGGCGAGGGGCTTATCACAAGCTTGGAATGTTTCTGTATTGGGGAAGTTTTATGGCAGGATTGAAATATCTCTGGGCAGAGGAGATGTTGTCTTGGGGCTGCCATCTTTCTGGCCAGAGTGGGGTTACCTTGGGGCTGCTATTTCCCTGGTTGGGGAGGAGTTTGGAATGTTTCTGGTCAAAGATGATATTTGTGGTTTATGGTCGTGCTGACCTTAGCCTTTAGGCTGATGCCCTTTGGATTTAGGCAGTTTTTGATTAAGGTGAATTTAAGAATGATGGGCTTGTCCAAGACGATGACACTCTTGCTCTGTCAAATAGCATAAGGATGAAAAGTAAATGTTATCCTGTGTGCCTAGTCCTGTTGTTCAGAGCGGTCTCTTGGAACTCTGGATTGGTAGTCTGAATTTAGTGGGAGAGAGAATCAGGTTGATTAGTGATGTCTGCCACTGACTCAGAAACAGGAAGGGATGGCATGTTTGCCCGGTGTTTTCCATCCTGGATATAGTTTAAGCCCTTCAGTTTCCACATGAGTCTATACAGACATAGAGAGGGAGAGGGCTCATATCTGAGGTCACACAGGTGGAGGTGAAGCTGGGACTAGAATTCAGGTCTCCCGATCCTTGATTCAAATAAGATTGGTTTGAAGCTCTGGGTTTTAATGTAGTCTTCAAGGCAGTGCAGTGAATTGAGTGGTACTGAGACCACTGGGAAGAGAGCAGGGGGGTGAGAAGCTGGTAATGAGCGTGGCTAGGAGTACAGGATGAGGACTGTCTCCAGGGCAGGGTGAGCCTGGACTAAGACGGGGATACAAACGATTGAAGGTTGGGTGTCTCCATGCTCTCTGCAGCCATAGCACAAAGCACATGGAATGCCAGAGCCGGCAGGCTCAAAACCAGGAACAGAAGTTCCTTCCAGAGGGAAGGAACAAGGGTCAGGTATGGAGCCTGGATGATACCTTAGGGTGTGGCTGGGGAGAGGACTATTTCCTTCTTTCTCTCTCTCTCTTTTTTTTTTTTTTTTTTTTGAGACAGGGTCTTGCTCTGTTGCCCATGCTGGATAGCAGTGGCATGATCATAGCTCACTGCAGCCTTGAAATCCTGGGCTTAAGTGATCCTCCAACCTCAGCCTCTTGAGTTGCTGGTACTTCAGGCAGGTGCTAGCATATCTGGCTAATTTTAATTAATTAATTTTTTTTTTTTTTGTAGAGACAGGGTCTCATTGTGTTGCCCAGGCTGGTCTCGAACTTGTAATCTCAAGCAGTCCTCCCACCTCAGCCTCCCAAATTGTAGGGAATTACAAGCATGAGCCACTGCCCCCGGCTGACCTTCCATTTCTGTTAGATTTATCTTCACTTTGGAGCTTTTTTTTTTCTTTTCTGGGAAAAGTGCTGCATGATCTGATTTTTTTAAAGTTAAAATATATTAAAGATTCATGTTGTTTAGAGCAGTATTCTGAGAATTTCACAACATCCCCGGGAGATAATTGGTGTCTCTCCAGGGAATCGCTGGGCAAAGGCTGGGAATGATGGCATAACTCACTAGCATGCCAACAGCAGTTTTAATTAAGTTTTCCAGAATCAGATGCTTATTTCACGGAAAAGTGCTGGGTTTTGTTGACAAGTGACACATAACGTTTCATTCTCCAGAGATTTTTTTGTCATTAGAAAACCTCCTCGTGGAGACCTGGTCTTCACATTAATTAATCAACCAATCAATCAGGGCCTGGCTCTCGGCCCACAGGGGATTGAGAGAGGGCAGGAGTTGGCCTCAACCTCCAGGAGAGGCAGGAAGTGGTCGCCTTCCCATTTGCTTGGGGCCTTTGGTGACGCTGGTGCTGTGCTAGATTTTTATAGAAGTAATCTCTTTATTCACTTCTCTCACTCCTCACCTCTGCTGGGGGAGGGAGGTGCTACTGTTTCCATTGTCTGGATGGGGATGACTGAGGCTTTGGAATCCACAGAAATTAGGGTGCTGGTTGGACAGGGTAGATCATACTTGTAATTCCAGTATTTTGGGAGGTCAAAGTGGGAAGATTCCTTGAGCCCAGGAATTTGAGACCAGCTTGGGCAACATAGCAAGTCCTCATCTGTAAGTAAGTAAGTAAATAAATAAATAAAATAAAACAAATTAGCCAGGCATGGTGATGTGTTCCTGCATTCCCAGCTATCAGCAGGCTGAGGCAGGAGGATCACTTGAGCCCAGGAGGTGGAGGCTGTCGTGAGCTGTGATCACACCACTCCACTCCCGTCTGGGTGACAGAGTGAGATCCTGTCTCAAAAAAAGAAAAGAAAAGAAAAGAAAAGAAAAGAAAAGAAAAGAAAAGAAAATCAGAATGCTCTTACACAGCTTGTAAACAGCAAGGCAGGTACCAAATCCTCTTCTTTATTGTAAGTACACTTTCCTCATAATCCCACAGGCACTCTGGGTCCCTTAAGGGGCTTCCAGTTCAATTGGCATGTAAGACCCCAACACAGCAGAAACAGTCATGGCCCTGGATTATCATTGGTTCTGATCTCTCCATTCAGGAAGCTGCTGTGGCCAAGCTCCCTGAGCCCTAGAGTAAAGGGGAAGGAAAGCCCCAGGTTAAATTGGGAACAGACAGTATAGGGAAGGGAAGGAAATGAGGCCTGGCAGGCTCCATTGCTGCCACCTCTTTTGTAGATGGGTTGCTGGAAACACACAGGAGAGGGCGTATAGATGTGTGGTTCTGTTCTTCAGCCATGACCTTGCCATGACCTTATCTGGGCACCTGCTCATGTCAGGACCTCTAAACTGGGATTGGCCACCAAATATCCTCTTCCTGGAAGAGTCTGTGAGTGTGCGATTCTAGGGGCTCACCCATTAGTACCACTGATCTCACTGGAGACCACGTAACACAACCAGTCTCCAGCATATCCGTGGCTACTGCTTGTGTGATGTGGCCCTGACATCTTTCTTTGTTTTCTCCATTTGCAATTTGAACAGGGCTGTTCTGGACATCATCTAGGATTTTAAACAGCTCCCCAAGCGATCTCATTGCATACCCAGCATTGAAGATTCTTGGTTACAGACCCACCTCCTGGACCAGTCACTGTTGAGAGGGGATGGTGTATTATGATTGGCTAGGTTTGGGTCACATGTTCACCATTAAGCCTCACTCATGGACTCTTGTTTGGATGGGCAGTGGTCTTAGTGGTAAAAATGGGGGTCCCACCAAAACCATGGAGAAGGGGAGAAGGGCAGTTCTGCCAAAGGAAACAGTTAATGGGTCCTCTAGTGAGTGGCTGGTTCAGGGGAACTCAGTGATGAAGCCAGAACCACGGCACTTGGCTAATTTATTTTACTTTTTCTAGAAATGAGGTCTTGCTATGTTGCTATTCACTGAGATCACTTGGGGAGCTGTTTAAAATCACAGGGCTGTATTTCATGGCCCACGGTGCACAGGGTAATACCTGGACTGCTGTCTCTAAATGTCTGTGAGACAAGCAGTCTGGGGTGGCCTCTTTCTCAGTTAAGCTTCTGCTCCAAACCTCAGAGTCCCTCACTGGGCACATGGTCCAGAAAGTGCCGAGGACCACTGGGAGGGAAAGGAGGTCCTGGTTCTGGCTTCATCACTGATTTTCTTGGGTCCCTTGAACCAGCCACTCACTAGAGGACCCAGTAACCCTGTTTCCTTTGGGAACTTTCTCCATGGTTTTGCTGGGACCCCCGTCCTTACCACCGATACCACTGCCCATTCAAACTAGAGGGTCCATGAGTGAGGCTTAATGGTGAACATGTGACTCAAACTTAGCCAATCATAATACTCCATCCCCTCTCAGCAGTGATTGGTCCAGGGGGTGGGTGTGTAA
This sequence comes from Plecturocebus donacophilus, assembly GCA_004027715.1. Classification (NCBI taxonomy): domain Eukaryota; kingdom Metazoa; phylum Chordata; class Mammalia; order Primates; family Pitheciidae; genus Plecturocebus; species Plecturocebus donacophilus. The sequence continues at coordinate 19,322 of PVKP010031551.1, read as the reverse complement.
CTAAGAAGAGCCAATCAGAGTGCCTGCCTCAGACAGCCAGGAAAATGGCTCTGCTTATTCTTTGCGTGTTTCTTTTGCTTTCCCTCTCCCTCCCCAGACGGAGTTTTATGCCTGTTGCCCAGGCTGGAGTGCAATGGCGCGATCTCTGCCCACGGCCTTCCCAGTTCAAGTTATTCTCCTGCCTCAGCCTCCGGAGTAGCTGGGATTACAGGCATGCACCACCACGCCTGGCTAATTTTGTACTTTTAGTAGAGAAGGGGTTTCTCCATGTTGGTCAGGCTGGTCTCGAACTCCCGAGCTCAGGTGAGTCGCCCACATCGGCCTCCCAAAGTGCTGAGATTACAGGCGTGAGCCACCACTCCCGGCCTGTTTTGGTTTTTTTTTTCATTGTTTGTCGAGAGTTGTTAATCTGGGAGAAAGTGAGTACAAGCTGTTGGCAGTCATCTTGGATGAATGAAAAAGTCAGCCTATAGAGTGGGAGAGAAAGAAGCCAACACATGAGGGAGAGAGGGAGAGAGGGAGAGAGCGCACATTATTTGAGGGAGTCTCTATCCTTGTAGCTAGTGGCAACTTTTCATGCACCTGCCCTGTGGAATGAAGTTGCCTCTGGCTTCTGTCACCTGACCCAGGAGAAGCCCTCCTCTTACCCTCACTCACTCTCCTTGCCCTGATCCTTGCTCTATCACCCCACTAAGGGGTTGCTAGATATTTTCTATTGGCCCTTCCAGCAAAGATAGTTCATGATTTTAAATAGCTTAGGCTGCCCTGACTCAAAGCTGAAAAACTGCAGCTCTAGCCTCCAACCCTGCATAGCGAAAGTGCTGATAACATAACAGCTATGCAAGTAAATCCAGAGCTTCTGTTTCCAAGGGAGGGCTGAGGAGGGCTGTGTGTGCTGTTGTTGGGGGACGGGGGAGGTGAGGGAGGCAAATTACTTTTATTCTCTGCAGAGCCGGAGCTGGGCTTTGAAGAGGTTTTTCTGCCTCCCTGGTGCTCTGCAGATTTGGGGAATCTTCCAGCAGGGTCGGCTTCCAGGCGGGCGACTGTTAGATTCAAATCACTTCTGCTCCCCAGCTCAGCCCTTGGGCCCAGGTGCCTGCTGGATTCAGAGCACAGCCACTCCCTTCTCCAGGAAATCTCTGCTTAGCACAGCCAGGTCCTGTACTGTTGTCATTAGGAGCCATAAAATCCTAATTTATATTGCTAGAAGGGTAATTTATACACTAATGTAAATTTCTTTTACTGCTGATTTTTGAGCAACTGATGTGCAATTATTTCCAGCTCTCTTTCCAATGCAATTCTGAAATGATGGCTGCTAATACCTTAATATTCTTTATGATTGCCAGAGAGGATATTTTTCCCGGATCAAATGTATCCAATGGGGTTTGACATAATTGGGTTAAAGATTTCTCTTTCTGAGGCTATAAGACTTGTTAGGCTTATGTGGGCTGCTGGGGGATGATGGCTAAGGCCTTCGTTTGAGTTTTGCTGTTCTCTCAGCTTGGCCCCTTCTCTTTTCTGAGCCTCAGATCCCCCTTGGATGCCTACTGTGTGCTCAGCTCCAAAGGTAACTCATTACATGCAAATGTGGTTTAAGAGAGAAAAATGTCATGTTAAGGGCTGATGGAACAATAACTCTTCTGGATAGAATGGTTGTAGGAACACAGCGGGTGTTGGAAATAGATGCTCGGTGCTGCAAAGAAAAATTAGCACTGAGACAAAGGATCTTTCAGCAATGCAATTTTTACTTCCTGGGCTGTAGGAAGGGTACCCTCACTAGCCGTGGTGCCATGAGAGTACAATGAACAAAGGAAAAGCAGACACATTTATCCCTTATGCATTTGGGGTCGTCCTTCCTGCTGTCTGATCTTGATTGGCTGGAGCCAGACCTCACAATCTAAACTGAAACCCGATTGGCTAACAACTTAAAACTTTTCTAAACAGGTAAAAGCAATGGAGAGCTGGGACATGCCTGTGAGCACGTCCAGCACGGACATCTTGGTTAAAGTACAAGGACATAGAATGTAAGCATGGCATGTCTCACAGCTACATAGGATAGGGCCTAACAAAGTTATTAGTATTAGCACACTTATTCTTTAACAAGAAAGGAAACTTTAAAAAGGAACTTTTCTACTTCCTTCAGCGGGGCATGAATGGCTGCCCTTGAGTATTGAGCATGAATAGTGGGAAGTTGAAAGACTGTTTTCACCTCTACAGCAAGAGACAACAGTGTCTTCGGGGTGTACCTCCCTCCCTGGCCCTGCTGTGGGCAGCTAAGAGCTGGGCAGAAGTGGGCCTGAGACCACAGAAGTCTGTCTCCAAGCTACGCACTGGCCTGTAGCCCATGCTTCCCCCTTCCAAGTAATTAACACTGATGCTAAGACCATGCTATGATCAGAATGTGTATGTCCTGTCCAAATTCATACACTGAAACCCTCACCTCTGTGTACCCCAAATATCTGACACAGGTGTAAGTTAATTTAGAAAATATATTTCGCCAAGGTTGAAGACGTGCACCCATGACACAGCCTCAGTGCGTCCTGAGGACATATGCCCAAGATGGTCGGGGCACAGCTTGGTTTTATACATTTTAGGGAGATGTGAGACATCAATCAATATGTGTAAGAAGTACATTGGTTCCCTCCAGGAAGGTGGGACAGTTTGAAGCAGGGAGGGGGCTTCCAGGCCACAGGTAGGTCAGAGACAAATGGTTGCATTTTTTTGAGTTTCTGATTAGCCTTTCCAAAAGAGGCAGTCAGATGTGCATTTATCGCAGTGAAGAGAGGGATGACTTTGAATAGAATGAGAGGCACGTTTGCTCTAATGTTTCCAGCTTGTATTTTCCCTTTAGCTTAGCGATTTTGGGGTCCCAAGGTTTATTTTTCTTTCACACCTCCAAGATGATGGTATTAGGAGGTAGTGGAGCTTCAGGGAGGTGATTAGGTCAAGGGGGGAGTGAAGACTTCATGAAATGGGATTAAGGTCCTTATAAAAGAGACCTTCCTGCCATGTGAGGTTGGAGTGAAAAGATGCTATTGATGACACAGTGTAGCCTTACCAGCTGCCGAATCTGTCAATGACTTGTTCCTGAGACTTTCTGTCCTCCTGAACTGTGAGAAATAAATTTCTGTTGTTTATTTACTTATTTTAATTATTTAAAAAATTTTCAGGCTGGGCATGGTGCTCATGCCTATAATCCTAGCACTTTGGAAGGCTGAGGTGGGTGGATCATGAGGTCAGGAGTTTGAGACCAGCCTGGCCAACATGGTGAAACCCCATCTCTACTAAAAATACAAAAGTTAGCCAGGCATGGTGGCTGGCACCTGTAATCCCAGCTACTCGGGAGGCTGAGACAGGAGAATCACTTGAACCCAGGAGGCGGAGGTTGCACTGAGCCGAGATTGCACTACTGCACTCTAGCCTGGGTGACAGAGTGAGACTCCATCTCAAAAAAAATTTTTTTTCTTAGAAATGGAGTCTCGCTCTGTAACCCAGGCTGTAGTACAGTGGCATGTAGTACAGTGGCATGATCATGGCTCACTGCAACCTCATACTCCTGGGCTCAAGCGATCCTCCCACCTCAACCTCCCAAGTAGCTGGGACCACAGGTGTGCACTACCACACCTGCCTACTTTTTTAATTTTTATTTTTAGAGATGGGGGACTTGCTGGATTGCCCAGGCTGATCTCGAACTCTTGGCCTCAATTGATCTGCCTGCCTCAGCTTCTCTAAGAGCTGGGATTACAGGCATGAGCCACCACACACAGCTAATTTCTATTGTTTATAAGCTATCCTGTCTATGGCATTTTGTCATGGTAGCCCAGATGGAGTAAGATAGACCAGAATTACCACCCATCCTGATGATGGTCAAGCATCAGCTTTTGATTTTGATTTTATCTGGATTTTATTTACAAGTCTAGTTGGGACCTGACCCCAAAATCCTCTTGGCTATATATATGTATATATATAGCCTCTATCTATCTATCTATCTATCTATCTATCTATCTATCTATCTATCTATCTATATTCTATCTATCTATCTATCTATCTATCTGTCTATCTATCTATCATCTATCTATCGAGAGAAAGCCTTTCTCTGTCACCTAGGCTGAAGTGCCATGGCATGATCTCAGCTCACTGCAACTTCTGCCTCCTGGGTTCAAGAGATTCTCCTGCCTCAGCCTCCCGAGTAGCTGGGATTACAGGTGCGCGCCACCATGCTCAGCTAACTTTTATATTTTTAGTAGAGAGGGGTTTTGCTATGTTGGCCAGGCTGGTCTTGAACTCCTGACCTCAAGCAATTTGCCCCCCTTGGCCTCTCAAAGTGCTGGGATTACAGGTGTGAGCCATCATGTGTGGTCATTCTTGGCCATTTAAAAGCAGAGACCATTTTGAAACCACAGTATCTCTTGAGATCCAGTGTGGTGAAGTTTGTAAAGCACTCGGCCTCTGCCCAATGCTACTGAGATCGATACTTGGTAGCAGTGTTACTGCTTTCATTTTCATTACTTTGTAAAATTTCAGCTTGGAAAAGGTGATTCCATTAAAGTAAAACACAGACATGATATAGCTGTAGCAATAATAATAATAATAGCTAACATTTATATAGCTCTTCCTCTGTGCCAGAGGCTATTCTAAAAATTTTACTATTTAACTAATTTACTCTTAGAACAGCCTCTCAAAGTAGTCACTATTATTAAGCTCATTTTATGCATGTAAAAATTGGGGTACAGGGTAGTTAAGTAACTTGTCATAGATGAAGGAACTTGCCACAGCTGGTGCTCAAGCATTTGGGCCCCGGAGTCTGTCTTCTTAACCCCTGTTATAAGCTAAATTATGTCCAGTGCCCCCAATGCCCACCACGTTGAAATCTGCTATTTGAATGTTTGTCCCTTCCAAACCTTATGCTGAAACTGAATTCCTGATGCGGCAGTATGGAGAGGTGGGACCTTTAGGAGGTGACTGAGTCATGAGGGCAGAGCTATTCCTGGATTAATGGATTAATTGCTCTTCATGGGAATGGGACTGGTGGCTTTATAAGAAGAGGAAGGAAGACCTGAGTGGCCATGTTACATGCTCAGCCCCTTACCATGTGACGCCCTGCACCACCTTGGGACCCTGTAGAGAGTTCCCACCAGCAAGAAGGTCCTCACCAGACACAGTCCCTCAACCTTGACCTTCCCAACCTCCATAACTATAAGAAATAAGTTCCTTTTTTAGGTCTGGAACAGTGGCCTAAAAAAGGAATTTAGGGCAAACATGGTGAGACCCCATCTCTACTAAAAATATACAGATAAGCTGGGAATGGTGATGAGCACCTATAGTCTCAGCTACTTGGGAGACTGAGGCAGGGGAGTTGCTTGAACCTGGGAGGTGGATGTTTGCAGTGACCCAAGATTGTGCCACTGCACTCTGGCCTGGGTAACAGAGCAAGAATCTGCCTCAAATAAATAAATAAATAAATAAAATATATATTTTTTGTAAATTACCCAGTTTTGGGTATTCTGTTATAAGCAATAGAAAATAGACTCAGAGACAAAGTCCTAACCCTTAGTATCTCAGAATGTCACTGCATTTGGCCATAAGTTCTTTAAAGAGATAATTGAGCTAAAATGAGGTCTTTAGGGCAAACCCTATCTGATATTACTGTTGTCTTTATAGGAAGAGGAGATTTGGCTGGGTGTAATGGCTCATGCCTGTAATTCCAGCCCTTTGAGAGGCTGATGTGGGAAGGATCACTTGAGGCCAGGAGGGAGTTTGAAACCAGCCTGGTCAGCACGTGGGATCCTATCTTTATAAATTCTTTTTTTCAGATGGAGTCTCACTCTGTAACCAGGCTGGAGTGCAGTGGTGTGATCTTGGCTCACTGCAGCCTCTGCCTCCTGAGTTCAAGCGATTCTCTTGCCTCAGCCTCTCTGGAGCTGGGACTACAGGTGTGCACCACCATGCCCAGCTAATTTTTTGTATTTTAGTAGAGATGAGGTTTCACCATGTTGCTGAGGGTGGTCTAACTCCTGAGCTCAGGTGGTCCACCTGCCTCGGCCTCCCAAAGTGCTGGGATTACAGGCATGAGCCACCATGCCTGGTCCAGGATTTAGATCTTTAACCCTGGACAAGTCTCATCTCAGCTCTGGCCTTCTCCTCTGAGAAGTGACTTTCAGTTCCTTAAGGATGGATCTTCTAATCCCCGCAATGCCCAAGGATTTGAAGCATTAGTTCTAGGCAGGAACACTCCATGCTAGAGCACAGTCCACTCAACCGCCATCCACACTTCCTCCTTCCATGCCAGCAGACCCCATTTTCCATTTTCAGGCAGCAACAGGTCCAGTGAAGGTAAACCTGGCCTCGACCCAGAGAATGAACTTTAAATTTCCCAGATCAATCATGATAAACCACTTCCTCTTTGCCAGTGATTGCGGGTTGGCTATGAGACCTATTCCAGCCAATAAGACAGGATGCAGGTTGTTGGGGGGCTCCTGGGAAAGATGTCTTTCTCTAACATAAGAGGATGCTACAGAAACAAAGTTTTCCTGTACTTTCCCATCTTCTCATCTTAAACGTGGTTTGATGGTGCTTCAGCAGCCCTTTTGTGATCATGAGGTGATGAGTCCAAGGACAGAAAGCCAACACCCTGGGGATGGTACCACAGGAAGACAGAAGGAGCCTATGTCTTTGATGATATGGTTGAGTCACTGCATTCACCTTGGAACTGCCAATGCTCAGGCTTCTTTTGTTCGTAAGAACTGATGTCTTTGTTGCTGTTGATCAGGTTTACCCTCTGAGCCCAGTGGAAGAAAGCAGGACCCACTGGTGTGCTGCCTTGGCCGTCATTACACCCTAGCTTGAAGGAAACTTCCTTAGCTGCTTCTGAGTATGCTTGGAAAAAAAATCGCAGTTCTGGTACCCCTTTGGTCTTTCTTCTTTCTTTCCAACCTTAGTTCTCTTTTCATCAATATTCCTACTTATTCATTTTCTTTCCTGAGTTGGAATCATTCACTCGTTCATTTTATTAGGAGACAGTATAGCACAAACTCCAGAACAGACTGAGTTCAAAACTCAGCTCCCAGGCCATGCCCAGTGGCTTATGGCTATAATCCTAGCACTTTGGGAGGCTGCGGCAGGAGGATCACTTGAGGCCAGGAGCTTGAGGCCATCGTGGAGCTTGAGGCAACATAGTGAGACCCTGTCTGTACAAAAAAAAAAAAAAAAAAATTCTAAAAATTAGGCAGGCATGGTGGTGCATGCCTGTAGTCCCAGCTGCTCCGGAGGCTGAGGTAGGAGGATCCCTTGAGCCCAGGAGGTTGAGGCTGTAAACCTTCCTGCCTTTCTTTTCCCCATCCTCACTCCTGCTGACTGTGCTCCAGCTCTTTTGAAACACCTGACATCTCCCAAAGCATTCGCTAGCCTTTTGGTCATTCCAGCCAGAGATCGAGGGAGGCCCGATTGCTTTGTTAGGCCCTAATAGGTGTCTTGATTCTTTTTCCAGTGCAGTGAGCAAAAGCTTCTGAACGAAGACGTAGACATGAGATCAAAGGGATTTTAAACAAAGGGATTTTTTGACTCAAGATAATATTATGAAATGAGATATTAGTCTCTATAGCCAATCAGTCCTTTGATGGACGAATGCTTTCCCCCCAAATGAGAGGGGGAGGACAAAGAGAGAGAGTTTTCCCCCTAAATGAGGAGGGGGGATGAATGTTTTCCCCCCAAATGAGGGAGGGGGACAAAGAGAGAGAGTTTTGTTTCCAGGCAAGCTCTGTGAGGTCAGCCTGGCTTTCCCAGGGGAGGGCCTGGAGATTTGAGATGATGGCTGTGGCAACCTGCACTCACAGCTTTCCCTTGCTCATCTGGGATGCTAGAAGGAAGACCTCCACTATTCTCTGATAAGAATATAACAAAGTAGGCCAGGCGTGGGGGCTCACGCCTGTAATCTCAGCACTTTGGGAGGCTGAGGTGGGCAGATCACCTGAGGTCAGGAGTTCAAGACCAGCCTGATCAGCATGGTGAAAATCAGCATGGTCTCTATTAAATACAAAAAATTGACTGGGTGTGGTGGCGCATGCGTGTAATCCCCACTACTGAGAGGCGGAGGCACGAGAATTGCTTAAACCCTGGAGATGGAGGTCGTAGTCAGCTGAGATTGCGCCACTGCACTCCAGCCTGGGCAACAAGAGTGAGACTGAGTCTCAAAAAAAAAAAAAAAAAAAAAGTAACAAAGTACCAAGCATGCATAATTTTTCAAGCTAAAGAGCAAGATAAAGGAATGATACAACGCGTTATACACTTTTATTTCCTCCCCTAGTGTAACTAGGATAAATGTTTTTCTGGAGGAAAACATCTGAGACTTTGGGGTACTGTGGCTGGGGAGCACAGTACTTAAGTTCCTGCCTTACTAGAAGACAACAGAGAGGTTGCATTGCCCAAAAGCCCCCAAGCCTGAGATACAGCATTTTCTATGTGCCTCCTGGCACTAGTAGATGTGACCATATCCATTTTACAGATGACAAAACTAAGGCCCTAGTAGGTTAATTGGTTTGTCCAAGGTAACACATCTGGAAAGTTGGGGAGCTGAGCCTCTTTTGTTTTTGCTTTTTTTTTTTAGAGACAGGGTCTGGCTGTGTTGCTTAGGCTGGAGGGCAGTGGCGTGATCATAGCTCATTGCAGCCTCAAGCTCCTGGGCTCAAGGAATCTTCCTGCCTCAAGCCTCCTGAGTAGCTAGTACTACCACCATGCCTAATTTTTAGAATTTTTTTTTTTTTTTTGTAGAAACGGTCTCACTATGTTGCCCAGGCTGGCCGAAGTGCTAGGTTTATAGGCATGAGCTGCCGTGCATGGCCTGGGAGCTGAGTTTTGAACTTAGTCAATTCTGGAATTTGTGCTATACTGTTTCCTAATAAAATGAATGGATCGACCGGGCGCGGTGGCTCATGCCTGTAATCCCAGCACTTTGGGAGTCCCAGGTGGGCAGATCCCAAAGGCAAGAGATAGAGACCATCCTGGCCAACTTGGTGAAACCCCATCTCTACTAAAAATACAAAAATTAGCTGGGTGTGATGGCATGCGCCTGTAGTCCCAGCTACCTGGGAGGCTGAGGCAGGAGAATCGCTTGAACCTGAGAGGCGCAGGTTGCAGTGAGCCGAGATTGCTGCAGCCTGCCTACAGAGCGAGACTCTGTCTAAAAAAAAAAAGAATGAATGAACCATTCTAAGTCAGGCTTTTCCATGGTACCACAATCACAATGGGCTTTTGGGAGGACCACGATGGCTTATGAATTAATAGAGATGCCAAAATAATATACATTGCTTCTCAAAATCGGAGATACAGTCTGTTTATGAAGCCAGAAGCTCAGCACGATCTCCTAGGAACTACAGCACGGTAGCTCCAGGGCCCAGCAAGAGAGGTTGGGTGTGTCTGTGGGTGTGTGGACTTGGGTTGAGATGAGGAAGGAATTGTTTTGGTTATCTGTGGGTGAGACAGATCTCTCAACCTCCATCATCTTGCCATTTAAATCTTGCCTCTGTCCCTCTCTCCTTATGAGTGTTGCGTCATGGTCATCTGAAGTGTTTTGGACTCGGGTCCCCTGAGAAAGCCCTGGCTCCCTTCTTGAATTACTTTCCTGTCTTCATGTAGACTAGAGAGCAAAACATCTTCTAAGGGAGTTCATTTATGTCGTATCCCTGGTCTTGGTGACCATCGGATACAGTATGTGGTAGATAGAAAGACTCAAAGCAGGCCGGGTATGGTGGCTCACGTCTGTAATCCCAGCACTTTGGGAGGCCAAGGCAGGTGGATCACCTGAGGTCAGGAGTTTGAGACCAGCCTGATCAACATGGTGAAACCCCGTCTCTACTTAATGCAAAAAAATGAGCCGGGTATGGTGGCACCTGCATGTAATCCTAGCTACTCGGGAGGCTGAGGCAGGAGAATCAGTTGAACCCGGGAGGCAGAGGTTGCAGTGAGCCAAGATTGCGCCATTGCATTCCAGCCTGGGTGTCAAGAGTAAAACTCCGTCTCAAAAAAATAAAAAATAAAATAAAATAAAAGCAGCCCATTCTACGGGGAAGACCAAGGTGCTTTGCAGGGGAAGAAGTCAGAAATATCCTGGGGTGCAGGGAAATGCAAGGCTTGAGGAGAAGGACCTTTGTTTCCTCATAGCCTTGCTTTGTTGTATGACTTTGACATTTGCTGACTGAAAATTATCATTCTTACTACACAGAATTAACTAAGCGATTATTTACAATTGACCCAGCACAGTCAATTGTAAATAATCGCTTAGTTAATTCTATCAGTTAATTCAATGACTGATCCACGGTGTCTGCACCATGAGCATTGGTTCTCTTTCATTTACATGGGGACTGAAGTGGTCTGGCTGTGTCCCCACCCAAATCTCATCTTGAATTGTAGCTCCCTGAATCCCCACGTATTGTGGGAGGGACCCTGTGAGAGGTAACTGAATCATGGGGGCAGGTTTTCCCCACGCTGTTCTTGTGATAGTGAATAAGTCTCTTGAGATCTGATGGTTTTATAAAGGGCAGCTCCCCTGAACCTCTCTTTGCTGCTGCCCTGTGAAAAATGACATGTTTGCTTTCCTGTCGGCCATGATTGTAAGTTTCCTGAGGCCTCCTCAGCCCTACAGAACTGTGAGTCCATTAAACGTCTTTCCTTTATATAAATTACCCAGTGTTGGGTATGTCTTTATTAGCAGACTGAGAATGGACTAATACAGGGACGTTTTAATGATGAAGGCAGGACGTGAGAGTAGGCATCTCCCAGCCTCCTTTGCAGGTAGGTGAGGCCATGGGACAGAGCTCCAGCCAATGAAAGGGAGTAGAATTAATATATATCTGCAGGATCCTCTCCCCAGTCCCCTGCTTCTTATATTTTATTGGAGAGAATTTTGTCATATGCTCATAACCAAATGCAAGGGGCCTGACAAATGTGGCATCCCTTGAAGGGGACAACAGATTGTGATGCACAGTAGCAGCCTCTACCACATAACCCTAAAAGAAATGAGCATGTACTTGCTTTAGACTTTCCTCCTCTGCACTTGCTCAGATGCATATGTAATGTCAGGAGCCGAAGCAACCACTTTGGACCTAGAGACAGAAACTGCATGTTGAGGACAACAGAACTGCTCTTCTAGCCCTGAGATGTCTCAGGATCATAAATGACAGATAAACATGTCTTTAACTTGTTTAAGCTGTTGTGTTTTTGGGTCTCTTTGGTACTGCAGCTTAACCTGTGTTCTTTAACAGATCTACACTTGCTGGCAATGAATGAGTTTCACAGTAGAAGATGCAGGAGCCCTTTTTTGCCCCCCAGGCTGGTGTGCAGTGGCACGATCATAGCTCACTGCTGTCTTGACCTCCTGAGCTCAAGTGATCCTTCTATCTCAGCCTCCCAAGTAGCTGGGGCTACAGAAGGGCACCACCAAAATACCCAGCTAATTTTACCGTTTTCTATAGAGACAGAATCTCCCTATGTTGGCCATGCTGGTCTCGAACTCCTGAACTGCAAGCAGTCTTCCCACTGCGGCCTCCCAAAGTACTGGGATTACAGGCAGGAACCACCTCACCTGGCTAGACACAGGAGCCTTTAGCACTTTCATACATTAATTTTCACCTTTTCGTTAGAAGGATGCTCTCCATCTTCAATACAACCGGAGTCTCAAGCTTGTACTTACTTACTCCTCATCCCAGTTTCTCCAGGAGAGCCCAGGAGCTCCTCATCCAATAGCATTCCTGGTCACTTGTCCTGATGTCATAGAGATAAGCAGGAAACTTAATACCCAACAAAGATTTTTATCTCTAATGAGAAGAACAAGAGCACTTGAGATCGCAAAGCAACAGGCTGATGGAGGTGTCAAAACAAATACGGTATGTTTAAAATGGCTAAAGAAATCAAAGAAAGCATAGAAACCATAAGGAACTAAAAGCATACCAGATGTTTTTTGTTTTTTTCAAATTTTGTTCCTGCGACACGACCCACACCTGGTATTGATCCAATAAAATCCAAATCCCAAACGACGCGGGCGAAAACCTCATCACGAGCCTCAGAAAAACGCCAGACATGTGTAGGTAGTTAGACTTTGTGATTCTCTGAAGAAAGAGAATGAGCTTAAATATTTTAATTGGATTCACATGTCTCTTGTGCCCTGACCATATGGTTTCAGGATGCTTCTTGATTTAATGCCCGTATTAGGGCTGTAGTTCATTTTCTAGGATGAATGGTTTTATTTTAGCCAAGAAATGGATCCACTGGTTCTTATCGAGGTTTTCCGCCCCCTCCCCTTGTTTCCACTTAAGCAACACTCCTTAAAAATCAGAGATGGGTGCAGAAACTTAAAGCCATTGAGGAGCATGGAACTTAAAAGTCATGTGTTGTCTCTCCGTCACTTTGCAGATGAGTAAATTGGCCGGTGGGAGCAGCTGGTGAGGGTAGGCATTGGGATTAGCATGTGTGCTTTGGTTTCTCAGGCTGTTGGAGAAGAATCTCCCTCATTTCTGAGCTTGTGTTTCTTTTTCCCACTCTGCCTTTGCCTAAAGCTCTCTGAGCCTACAGACAGACCATAACCAAATGGTGGAGAAGTGCGTATTACTTCCATCTGGTGGAGGTGGGTCTTTCAGAGATGGGCTTCGGAGTTTATTCCTTGTTTTTATTTTCATAGTGATGAAGATCTGCCCCGCTTGCACCCCTGCAGAACCCTACAATGCTGCTAGCCCATCAGGGTCTGCTTTGGGTGGGGAGGTGGGAGATGGAGGGAATGGCTGGACCCAGGCTGGGTTTCCTGCATGGTGACTCAACAGGAGGAGTCAGTCATTTACTTTTGAGTTAGAACTTTGGTGCTCATGACTCATGCCTAGAGGAATTTGCGTTTTGAGCTGGGTTATCCGTGGGTGGGGGTAAAGGGGTTGGTTCGTGGAAGCAAGGTTCAGGGATGAGAAAGCCAGTGGTGGGTGTGGGGTCGGGGAGCTCTCCAGGGCTTCCCTGATCTTTTTGTGTTGCTATCTCAATGCCAATCTCTGAGTAAGCCATGGACATAGTGTCTTAGTCTCTTTTCTGTTGCTTATACTGGAATACCAGAAACTGGGTAATTTGTAAGGAAAAGGAATTTATTTCTTACAGGGACAGAGGCTGAGAAGTACAAGATCAAGGGGCTGCATCTGGGGAGGACCTTCTTGCTGGTGGGGACTCTGCAGAGTTCCCAGGCATCATGTGGTGAGGGGCTGAGCATACTAGCTCAGTTCTCTCTTCGTTTTCTTGTAAAGCCACTAGTTTCACTCCCAAGATAACAATCTGCCTGCCTTGGCCTCCCAGAATTCTGGGATTACAAGCCTGAGCCACTGCACCCCAGTTACCTCTTAAAGCCCCCACCTCTCGATAGTGGCATACTGGGGATTAAATTTCAGCATGAGTTTTTTTTTTTTTTTTTTAGATGGAGTCTTACTCTGTCGCCCAGGCTGGAGTGCAGTGGCACCATTTCAGCTCACTGCAACCTCTGCCTCCCGGGTTCCAGTGATTCTCCTGCCTCAGCCTCCTGAGTAGCTGGGATTACAGGTGGGCGCTGCCATGTTCATTAGAGCATAAGTCCATTAATCTGTGAATGAATTAATCTATTCACCAGGGCAGAGCCCTCATGATCTAATCAAGGATGGGGTCTTGCTCAGTTCCCCGGACTGGACTGCAGTGGTGTGATCTCGGCTCACTGTTGCCCAGGCTAGAGTGCAGTGGCTTGACCTTGGCTCACTGCAGCCTCGACCTCCTGGGCTCAAGTGATCCTCCCACCTCGGCCTCCCAAACAGCTGGGATTATAAGCTGCAGCCACCATGCCCAGCTAATTTTTGTAGATTTTGTAGAGACCAGGTTTTGCCATGTTGCCCAGGCTGGTCTGGAAATCTGGGCTCAAGCCATCTGCCTGTCTTGGCCTCCCAAAATTCTGGGATTACAGGCCTGAGCCCCTGCACCCCAATCACTTCTTAAAGCCCCCATCTCTCAGTACTGGCACACTGGGGATTAAATTTCAGCATGTGTTTTTGTTTTTTTTGAGATGGAGTCTTGCTTTGTCGCCTGGCTGGAGTGCAGTGGTGTGATCTCTGGTCACTGCAACCTCTACCTCCTGGCTTCATGCGATTCTTGTGCCTCAGCCTCCTGAGTAGATTAGAGGCATGAGCCACCATGCCCAGTTAACTTTTGTATTTTTAGTAGAGACAGAGTTTCACCATGTTGATCTGGCTGGTCTCAAACTCCTGACCTCGTGATCTGCCCGCCTCGGCCTCCCAGAGTGCTGAGATTACAGGCGTGAGCCACGGAGCCTGGCCCAGCATGAGTTTTGAAGGGGAAAAACATTCAAGCCACAGCAAAAACCTTTCTTGAACAAATCCAGGAAGATCAGGGGAGAAGGTGGCAGATAAACCAAGGGTCATGAGCTGCCCCCAAGCTGTCGATCTATCTCCTTTCCAGCATCTTGAGTTTGGGATAGAGCAGTTACCTCCTTTCTGTTACACATCAGCAACTCTGCCCAGGGACTGGCCTCCTTGCAAGTCTGTGCAATGGAAGCTGGAGAGAGGAGCAGGGATAGCTTGAGACACGCTCATCTACTGGTCATGTGACCACAGTCAAAAGCAGCGTGATGCATCGATTTCTGCCTTGGGATGTGTCTGTCCAGTGAAGATGCAGCTTTTGTGTAAATCTTTGTTGGATAAAACAAGGGCTCTCTCTCCTAGCTAACTTTGTGTGACTCCTGCATACCTGATGGAAAGATAAGTTTTTTTTTTTTTTTGAGATGGAGTTTCACTCTTGTTGCCCAGGCTGGAGTGCAGTGGCGCCATCTCAGCTCACTGCAACCTCCGCCTCCCGGGTTCAAGTGATTCTCCTGCCCCAGCCCCCATCAGTAGCTGGGATTACAGGCGCCTGCCATGGCACCTGGCTAATTTTTTTGTGTTTTTAGTAGAGACAGGGTTTCACCATGTTGGCCAGGCTGGTCTCAATCTCCTGCCATCAGGTGATCTGCCTGCCTCAGCCTCCCAATGTGTTGGGATCACAGGCATGAGCCACTGTGCCTGGCCGAGAAAATTTTTTGAACAGTTACTAGTTCTCACATAGACAAAACAGAGTTTGTTTTTTTTTTTGAGACAGGGTCTTGCTCTGTCCCCCAGGCTGGAGTGCAGGGTGTGACTGTGGCTCACTGCAGCCTCGACCTCGTGGGTTCAAGCAACTCCTATATCAGCCTCTTGAGTTGCTGGGATTGCAGGCATGTACCATCACACCTGGCTTATTTAAAAATTTTATTATTGTTTGTAGATATGGGGCCTCACCATGTTGCTCGGGCTGGTTTCAAACTCCTGGGCTCAAGCCATCCTTTCTCCTTGGCCTCCCAAAGTGCTGAGATTACAGGTGTGAGCCACTGTGCCCGGCCCTCCGATTTGTTTTTTGATGGAATCTCACTCTGTCGCCCAGGCTGGAGTGCAGTGGTGCGGTTTGGGCTCACTGCAAACTTTGCCTCCCGAGTTCAAGTGATTCTCCTACCTTAGCCTCCCAAGTAGCTGAGATTACAGGCACGTGCCACCATGCCCGGCTAATTTTTGTAGAGACAGGGTTTCACCGTGTTGGCCAAGCTGGTCTTGAACTCCTGATCTCAGGTGATCCTCCCGCCTCATCCTCCCAAAGTGCTGGGATTACAGATCAGATTCTTGATTTTTGATTGAACTAGGCTTCCTTCCCCACACCGCGTCCTTAGAAACTTATCGGGCTGGGTGAGCTGCCCTGAGCCTGCCTCCCTGTCTCCCTGCCCTGACTCGGTGGATTCTGTGTTTCTAGAAGCCAAACGGGACCAGTGGCCACAGGTTGCTCACCTGAGAGTTTTTCCAGAGTCTCCAGAGAGGGTCAGAGGCTCGTTGAGGCTCAGCCAGAACGAGCCGACTGCGCTGCTCTCAGCTTCAGTTTTTCTTAATTAGCTCTAATTACTCTGTCATCAGAAATGTACTGACATCGAACGCCTTCAAGTTCCTTGAAGCAGCTGGCAGTAATCGGCCTCATTAATCTCACCGATCCCCATCTTTTGAAGATTGCTGGTTTGCTTTAGAAACGATCCTCTATTCAGTGCTATTTTTCATCTCTCCATCGTACTTCTCGGTTCTGCAGCGAAAATGTGGTCAAGAGCCTGAGGACCGGTCAATATCCTGGTGGCCGTCCCCTTGTCTGAGGTCTGGTGTTGGGGAAGGTGCCTCTCTAGGGGAGGAGGCGGGCCTTGCTTCTGGGCTGTGGCTGTGCTCTGAGGTTGCAGAGTATGAAGGCAGGGGCACAGAGCTTCACCCATGTCTGTCTGGCTTACACCTTGGGTCCCCCAGGACCTGGATAACAATCACTTAAATATTGCATCTTGGGCCTCCTCTCCGCTCCAATGCTTTGCATCTGGAATTCTGAGCTGGCCAGAGTCTCTTTCCAGCTGGGTCTCTGAGCAGTGGACCAAATGTGGCCACCTTGGCCTCCTTTTAATCTGGGCTTTGATAATGGGACCAGAAATGGTACCCAGGGAGGCCAGGATAACTTAGAGGTAGTGTTTATTGAGGGTAGACTGAGGCGGCTTGGAGGAAAGGCTGGGAAATCGGTATATAAGTGAGGGAGGCTTAGGTCATGGCTGGAGAGGTGGTGCTCTGTGCAGCCCGCAAGACAAGTTGAGGCTGGAAACGGGGTGTGAGAGAGGACTCTGTGAGGACAGTGTGGGTGTTCCTGTGCACACATGTGTATGTATGTGTGATTCTGTGTATGTGTGTAGGTCTGTGTGTATATAGATCTGTGTGTGTGTGTGTGTAACTGAGTGTACGAGTGCATATTTATATGCATGCATGTATTGTGTGTGCATGTATATATGTGTGCATATGCTTGCATGTGTGTTGTGTGAAAGCAAGTGCATGTATGTGTATATGTATGCATACATGCATGTATGCATGTGTGTTAGTGTGTATATGTATGTGTGAATGTGTATATATGCATGTGTATGTATGTGATATGTGAGTGTGTATATATGTGTATTGTGTGCGAATGTGTGTATATGCATGTGTGTATATGTGAATACATGAGTGTGCATGTGTGTGTGCATGTGTATACCTGTGTGTATTGCATGTGAACATGTACATATGCATGTATGTAAATGTGAATTTGTGAATGTGTGTATAAATGTGTGTGCATGTGTGTATTGTATGTGAATGTGTATATATGCATGTGTGCATATGTGAATGTGTGTGTATGTGTGTATATACGTGTGTGTATTGTATGTGAATGTGCATATATGCATATGTGCATGTGAATTCATGAATGTGTATGTATATGTGTGTGCATGCCTGTATATTTATGTGTATTGTATGTGAATGTGTATATATGCATGTGTGCATATGTGAATTTGAGTGTGTATGTATATGTGTGTGCCTGTGTGTATTGTATGTGAATGTGTATATATGCATGTATGCATATGTAAATTTGTATGTGTATGTACATATGTGTGCATGTGTATGTGTGTATTTTATACTTGTGTGTCTGTGTGTGTATATGAATGTATGCATATATATGTGTATGTGTATGCGTGTGTATATGTATGTGTGTATTGTGTGTGAATGTGTGTATATGCATGTGTGAAGATGTGGATGTGTGTATATGTATGTGTGTATTGTATGTTCATGTGTGTATGTATGTGTGCAGATGAGAGTGTGTGTGTGTGTGTGTGTTCGTACAGAGCCAAAGCTGGGAGAGTGAGGAAGCACTGGGCTTCCCTTTCTATGGTGCTTGTGGGGAGGCACGCACAGAGATGGTTAAAAACATTGAAGGTGTTATGAGAGCTGGGACCTTCAGAATCAGTTCCCCAGGGGCTGGGCTGACATTTACACTGGTCATCAGGCTAGGAGACTTTCTACTTGACCTCAACCCACTGTCGCAGGCAGAGCTCTTGGCTGCTGCTGATGGCAGGAGTTGGGCTCCACTTTCATTCCCCTTCTGCCGTTTGATTTTTTTCCTTTTTTTGTAGAGATGGCGGTGGGAGCGGGGGTTCTTGCTATGCTGCCCAAGCTGATCTCAAACTCCTGGCCTTGAGCAATCCTCCTGCCTCAGCTTCCCAAAGGGCTGAGATTCCAGGTGTGAGCCGCTGTGCCCAGCCTGGCTTGACTCTTAAGAGGGACAGTCGGCTGGGCGCAGTGGCTCACTCCTGGAATCCCAGCCCTTTGGGAGGGTGAGGCTGGCTGATCACAAGGTCAGGAGATCAAGACCATCCTGGCTAATACGATGAAACCCTGTCTCTACTGAAAATACAAAAAAAATAAAATAAAATAAAATTAGCTGGGTGTAGTGGCACACAGCTTTAGTCCCAGCTACTCGGGAGGCTGAGGCAGGAGAATCGCTTGAACCTTGGAGGCGGAGGTTGCAGTGAGCTGAGATCACACCATTGCCCTCCAGCCTGGGTGACAGCAAGATTCCATCTCAAAAAAAAAAAAGATGGTGTTAGAGGGGAAAGCTCTCCCACGTGCCAGTCAGGGTCTTCCCAGGTATATGTTATAGATGCCACTTTGCTTCTATCTAACCTCTCCTCACTGCAAAAAGGTGCTTATATAACAGCCGATCCTTGTTTTGCCTACTCTGAAGAAAAAGCTCTGGGTTGGGGATGGATGAGGTCAGGAGCGCCCCTTTCAGGGCCCGCCTTCTGGACCTCCCTCCCTCCAATGCGACCCACTCCTCTCCTGCCTGGAGAGGCTCAGCCCTGCAGCTGACAGACCTGATTACCTCCTGTGAGTGATAATATAATTCAGTTCCCCTCAAGGAGAGATGCTATCAGAGAGGCTTTTTTTAAGAGGAAAAAATATATAATATACTGGTTGAAAAGGGCTATCTTTCTTCCTGGAAGAACAGTTATTAATCTCTTCCTAGTACATTTTCATATCATTTTGGACATTTATTTCCAGGCCGTGATATTATAAAACCAGGCGTCTGTGTCAGTTTTGATGCAGTATAACACACAGGAACATGAAAAGGCGTAATTACCGCTGCGGCCATTGGAATTGCTAACGAGATCCTGACATTTTCAAATCGGACCTGTTTCTCGGTGATCCAGAAGTGAGCCCTGCAGCTGCGCTGGCCGCATGTCAATGAGGCAGCTCCAGGCTCAGGGGATAAAAGGAGGAAGGGGTTTGGGGTGGGGACACTTATATTCTTTGAGCTGAACCCAGTGTTCGCAGCTGAGGAATAAAAATGGGTGGAGGGATGGGTCCTCTGTCTCCAAGTTACCTTTTACCATCCAAAGTGGGGTGGGGGGCCATCTTGAGCTTTGTGGCCCAAATTTC